>JASDQU010501792.1:25462-70996 GCA_032191745.1 Picea mariana
TTTTGGTAATTCAATCTTGTATGTCTCATTACGTCATGATGGATATATATATATATATATATATATATATATCATTCCACCATTTGGATCCATGTGTAGGTTTTATGTTTCTCTTTGTGCAAACTCAATCCCCTTTTTGGTAATTCAATCTTGTATGTCTCATTACGTCACGAGGGTTCCACGACATACCCTTATTTTCTCTTGCAAAAATTTGTTATGTTTTGACAATAGAACCAATTGTTGACATTGTTATTAATAGACCCTAGGTTCGACACTCTAGCCAACAATAATCCATTGGTGTCAGCATTTTCTTTACCCCAATGAAGGGTAAGATCTCACCCAAGGCACCAATAAACATTATAGATACAATTGAAAATGATTAAAGGAAAAAATATATGCCATAACTTAACCATAAAGCATTCAAGCATTCACACATAAGAGACAATCAAAATATGAGAGGGGGATTCACATCCCATTCATTTCCATTAAGTGCATAGAATAAGTCATACGATTTTCTTATGTTTCCTACAATACCCATATGGGACTTTTCTTCTTCCTCCATAAAAAATCCTAACATCCAACATCCAAGTTTAACATGTACCCAACCCTACCACTCCTAATTTCATTCATATATATAATAAGATGAAGTTGTTACATTACAGTGCCAAGCAATTACAACTATTTACGACACGGGTCATCCCAATGCGTTGATGTGCATGCTGACATGGACTTCATGCACATACCCAAAATCCTACAAAAGAGGGTGGCAACATTTAAAAGCCTTTTTATAATTTAGAATCTTAAAATTGAAAGAAATAATCCCTAGAATAGAGGATGTCACTAATATTGATACCATAAAAATTACTATTACATCTAAATTTAAGGAGAAATTGTGATAATAAAGGAAAAGAGAAAGTAAGACACCCTAAATAGGTCATTAACCTCAATTTAGAAGATCAAAAGTATATTTATGTTATAGATAGCTTAAAAAAGAAAATGAATATTGCTAAAATAATAACAAACTCTCACAAGCTGCATAATGAAATAGGCATTGGACAATTTCTCAAATGCCTTGGGATGAAATAATTTGTCATCTTTGTTATACTAAGAAGGTAGAGGACAAAAAACACTTTCTCTTAGAATTTCTTGCATATGCCCATATTAAATCTCAATTTCAAAATAATTGTAACAAAGGTGACATTTCTAAACTATGTAGATTTAAAAAAGCTTCTATGCAATTTTTTTTAGCATAGAAATAATTTTTTAAAGAAAAGGGATTAATTCCTTACCATTTTGCTTAAGGTTAGATAGACCAAAATTGATCTTACTGTAAGTAACAATCATCAATGATTACTAAAACTAAAAAATAATCTTTAAGTATTGAGGGGCTTTTGCACTTCAACATATGATATATTATTTCTTTTAGGATTATCTGCTTAGAATATATGACCCATATCCCATGAGTATTAGTTGCAACTAACCAATTTTTTATGGTTTTGAATGGTCCACTTAGAACAATATTTAATGTTTTGCAAAGACTTAGTAAACTAAGTGAACTTTGATTGTGAAAAAAACTCCACAATTAAGTACACTTAAATTAAAGGAGTTTTACAATAGATGACATCTTGAAAAATCATGGTGAACACGGGAAAGAAAAGAATATATAATTTTAAAAATAAAATTAGTATTTACTTTCACATTGAATTGATTTAGAATAAAGGATTGCATTAAATAATAAGAAAAATAAATGAAATTTAATCCAAGGTAAAGTATCGTCGAGGCAATCATAATTAGTCTAAATAATACCCAGGATAACTCTTCTAGCCAATGTTGACTAGAGTGTTCCTTTTTCGTAATTAGTCTACTTGGTCCGAAAAAGGGTTAAACTTACACTAGATAGACATCCTTTCAAAGCCATTTAACGAGTGTGAAAGAGACGAGTTCACTCGACAATCTTTTCGCTTTTTAGAGAGTCAGAAAAGAGCTTAACCAAGACTCAATGGTGGGAGTCCCATAGGTGAAGGTCAGAATGATTGTGAGTAAGAATATAAGGTTTGAACTCAAATTCATATCATAATTATAAGGAACTCCCAGTCCTATGGAATAACTTCTGCATGGGAACCAAATGGCACAAAGGTTCTAACTAGGGCACCCATGTTTGGTAAGCCTCTACCCCTCAATAACGAAACTTCTGGTAGCAGTAAGACGGTTCTGTGTCACTAGTAAATGGGTTCGTACCTAAGGCATATGGATCACAGTCATAGGACAATCCAAATATGAAAAATGGAGTGACAACCTATCCTATATGCTGGTGAAGAAAAATACTTGTCGAAGGCATGAACTAGCAGTATGACACTAGAAACCGCAAAATCCTGGACAAAAACCACCAAAACCAATTCCTTCCACTGCATTATTAGTCCACTCGGTAAAAAATTAGCATAAACTATATAAAGTGGATAAACATTTTCTACTAGTAGTAAAAATAAACCATTTTACCATACCATTTGAGTTTTTCACCCACATAGTGCATTTTAGACCATTTTCCCCACGATCTTCAAGTGTCGATTACGGGAGCTACGATCAACAGAATTGACAACCATCTGGACCATGTAAGTGCCCTTCCCTTCCTCTTCATTTTTAGTGGTTTAAAATTCAAATTTAGTCCTCATTTTTTTAGTTTTAGAGGGTGAACCATGTAAATTAGGGTGTACGCGAGCTATAGTTCATCAGGTCGCGTATATGGAGGCATGCACGCGGGAAAAGAAAATCCTGCCCACATATATGTGGCCCTACATGTGACTGTTAACATTATATCCCACGTACAAGTCCGCAAACAACTTTTTTATAAAATTTAACTCAAAAAATGACTTTCCTTTGGCAGGATGGTGCTTGAATGGAGGGAGAGGGATCATGAAGAGGTAGATGTAGAAGTGGGAAGGGATGAAGGGGCCCAACTAGCTTGAAACATATGTGGCCTTTATAAATTTTGGGCTCTAAAAGGAAGAGGGCTCAAGTGAGGTTACTCCAGATGCTCATAAACTATTGGGATCCAGAGACAGAGGCATTCAATCTCGATGGGAAACCATTGAGGATTGAAGTGGATGACATATATTTCATAACAGGATTGTCTCGCGGGGGTGAGGTAGTGAATCTCAAGGCCCGGGGGGCTGGGCGTGGTATGACCATGGAGGATTACATTGCCACCCCTTGTGTTGCAGACACAAATAAAGTAGGGAGTCAACTCCCCATCAGGGCTATCGAGAACCTGAGCTTAAAGATCGTCGTACTTTTTCTTACATGGATCTCGGGGTCGACCTCGTTGCACTAGGCCTCAAGGCCACTCATGATCTATGCAGTGGAGTGTTTACGACCCACTGTTTATGATTGGTGTACCTCACTGTTGGCTAACATGAAGAGCCAGCTGACAGATTGCAAACAGGGAAGAAAGAGAAAATTTGGGTTTACATCTATTTTGTGTAGTTTTTTCTTTGAGTGGGTTCCAGGCTTAAGCCCTAGAGTAGAGATTATTCCACATGGATCGCACGATCCAGCCATGTCACGGTGGACCGATGTGATGAGGCGGCTAGGAGGTGGTAGGGTGCCAATCCCCTATAATGATGAGTTCTTTTTCTAGTGGCGTCGACAGGTTATAGCCATTGACGACTATTATTATGATAGGATTGACTACAGAGGGGATCCAGATATGCCTTTGTCGCCAAGATCCGCCTACGGTGATATTGGTAAGAAAAGTTTTTATATATTTTATTTTTTGTGTTTTTTCAAAAAGAATAAAAAACTCAAATATTTATGTATGGTATCAAGTATTAACAATTGCTTTGTTACGCAGATGTAGGTCTGCGATGACCAAATGGATTCCCACGACATCAACGAAGGAGCCAAGGAGATGAGCATGCGGGAGGAGATGCAGAGAGAGTGCTGCAAAATGTCCAGGGAACCTGTCTCGATTGACGCACATAATTCCTATGGTTCAAGTGGAGTATCTACCAGAGGCTATGCAGCGGCAGGTGGTGGGCGTGCCCCGTGCGTGGGTGCAACTCTTCCAACGTCTTGCAAATGCCGTAGTGTTCTATCATGATACGCATCCGGCACCACATGCATAGATTCCATGGTCATATATCTACCGTCCATATATGTATTTTGAGGGTGTGAGCCCCATTTTGTACTATGACACCATATTTTTTGAAAAGATGAAATATAAAAAACATTGGTCTTCAGCTTTACTTATATATGTTACAATGTGTACATGCATGGATGTGTTTTCTTTACTTTAGTTATGTGACAAATGCCAATCTAAAACATAATTAGCATATGCATTGGATACATAATTAGAACTTCTAGGCATGTGATTATAAGTAAGAAAATCAAAGTATCATTCCAAAAGTCGTACCCGTAGGAATCGTTGGAGTAGAGTAGGGTCTCACACACAGTAACTGTCGTTTAACTAACATGCGACTAACTGGGAGTCTAGGAAAACCTCTAAAGATTGAACACCATGTGAAATGGTGTCGCATAATAGTTCTATAACAACTCTATACTCAGCCACATTATTTGTTGATGGCTCCAGACGAACGCCACCCGAAGAAACCAATTTTGACCCTCAAGTGAGTAAATGACCCAAGCGAAAGAAGTCATGATCCTTGTATGACGACTGGCACCATCTGTGAATCCTAAGTAAACTGAATACTTCATTGACATCTACCAACCAAGGGAAAACTTGATAAGCAAGCCGATGACACAAAGGAAAATATGTATATACACTTAAGATACACTAGTATACAAAGAGTCACGCCCAAGATTGAGTACTCAAGCGTAATATATTTTAAGTTAGAGCCTATTTTTGGGCTCATCCATCATATTCCCTTCATAATCCTCCAATTCATAGGCTCCTTTGTCTAAAACACGTCACATGATATAAGGACCGTGCCACATGGGGTTGAACTTGCCTGCCCCCAATGGTTCTTTGGCTTGGTCATACAGGAGAACCAATTCACCCTCAACGTACTATCGAGGACAGGTAGACCTATCATACCGAACCTTAACACGTCATTTATTCACTTCGATGTTCATAGAGGCATCTCGATGTTGCTCATCTAGATTCTCTAGGTGCACAAGGCATTCTTTAAGATCGGATGTGTCAGGTAGGAGCTTAATTGCAAGTTTGAGGGAAGGGATTTCACATTCAATCAGAAGGATCGACTCCACACCATGTACTAACTGAAAAAGAGAAAAACCGGTGGAAGTCTTAACCGAGGTTCGATATGCCCAAAGCGTCGGGTAAAGCATTAGATGCCAGTCAAACTTACTCTGGCTAACAGTTTTTTGCAAGATGGTCTTGAGAGATTTATTCACTGCCTCTACTTGTCCATTTTCCTGGGGATAATAAGGGGAATAATGACCGTGCTTAAACCCTAGTTTTGATGCCATCTCCTTCATCATTTCATTATGAAAGTGACTTCCATGATCAGTGACAATCTCTTTTGGGATTAAGAACTGGGCTATAATTTGATTGAATACGAAGAATGTTGACGTCTTACCATCAGATTTAATGGTAGGCATGGCCTCTACCCACTTAGTGAAGTAATCCACGGCCATGATAATATGTTGATGCCCCCCAGTTGAAGCTAGGTTACAGTCCATAAAATCTACCCCCCACTTGGTGAAGGGACTGACGGTGATGACTGGGTAAAGAGGGGCTGGATGCGAGCGCATTTTTCGAGCGAACACCTAGAAAGGGTGACACTTCTTGACTTCTTCAACACAATCTTTAAAAATTGATGGCCAAAAATAACCGGCTCACAAAAAAATTTGGGTTGTTGCAAGCTCAGATAGATGAACACCACAAGCCCCACTGTGATAGTCATTGAGAACCGACTCAGCCTCCTCGTGAGTCAAGAAATGACGCAAAATATTATCTACTCCTTGACGATACAAAGTGTCATCGATGATAAGGTAGTTTTTTGCTTGACGACGTATATGTCGTCGATCNGAAGATAAAATATAATGTCTCCATACCAGGGGTTCGAAGATGAGATAAGGAAGATATGTTCATCCATGAATGAATCATCATGAATAATTTCCCCATCTAGTCGAGGGAAGTCTAATATCAACTCGGAAAAAGTAAACGATTTCTTAGACTTCATAGAAGCAAAATTGAGATCAAATTCTTGCAAAATAAAAGTCCACTTACTGTATTTCCCCCCTATGATATACCTGGTAAGGACGTATTGAAATGGATTGATATTTGCAACTACGATAGTTTTGCAGAGTAATATATAATGTCGTAATCTTTGAATTGCATGTACAACGACCAAGACTAGTTTCTCTACGTGAGAGTATTTAAGTTCAGGAACGACTAAGTTTCGACTAAGATAATAGACAAAGTGCTCATGGATCTCATCGTCCTCCTGAACCAGAACCATACCAACCGTCCCTTCATACGTGGTGATATAAATCAAATAGTCTCTACTGTAGTCTGGAGGATTCAGCAAAGGCATCGATACCAAGGCTTTATTAAGAGAATCAAAAGATTCTTGGGCTCGCTCATCCCATATAAACGGAGTATCTTTCTTCAAAACACACATGAAACCCTTAGTTAAATTGGCATAGTTCACTATGAATCGACGTAAGAAGTTAGCCTTTCCCTGTAAACCCTGAAGTTGTCGAATGTTGCGCAGGGGAGGAAATCAAAGTATTTCCTCAACCTTCATAGGATCCACCATGATCCCATGCTCAGAGACAAAGAATCCTAAGAGACGGCCACATAAAAGGCAGAAGATGCACTTGTGAGGGTTCAAACGGATGTGATAATAACGACATCTCTCAAATACTAATCGAAGGTGAGTAGAGTGATGTTGGCCTTTGACCAAGTTTTGAGGATCATTGGTCATGTTTGACCTATTTTTGGGACTTCGAAAGGCTGTCGAAGGCGGAGCGTAAGACGAAGCAGAGATCGTGGGATCTCAACCACGTTTTAGGGATTTTTGGGTTTTGGGCTTATGTAACGGGTATGGGACGTCAACCCATGGGTTTACCCATGCTTAGGCCTATTTTGTAATGTATAAATAAGTAGCTAGGCGATGTAAGAAGAGGCCACTATGCTAAGTGCGAGAGTGGTGCATAGAGATGCAGCTCGATCTATGTGATCGAAGGTTTGTAAGTTGTGCTAAGTGCAGATAATGATTGTAAATGATTCGTGTATACCGTGTGAGACTTGCAGAGCTGAGTGCAAGTGACTTTGAAGAGGCTTTGTGCTATAACCTAGCTTGAGGAAGGAGGATCTAGCGGGGAGTGTGAAGATCTCATGTCCCCTGCGGAGTTGATCTTGAGGTTCTGTGCATGTAAAAGGATTGAAGGAAGCTAATAAAGAAGAAAAAGAGTTGGTGGACATAGCCCTAGGGTGGGGGTGAACCACATATATCATGTGTCGTGATTTCTATGTGATTTGGTTATTCTTTGTCTATGTGTTGTGAATGCTTTGCAGTTGCCATCTCGTTTATATGGTTAAATGCTTAGTGTGTTGTTAGATGATGAATGGATCTAATGTGGTAGCTTAGTGTTGGATACTGTGAATGTATGCTAGATCTGATCTATGTTAGTATGCTTAGTGCTTGGATCTATTGAATCTATATGGATACTACACTAATCTTTTATTAGGGTTTAGTTGCGTTGTAAACTAAGGCTGAATATTAATGAACTATAACTGCTAAGTGCTTGTTAAGGTGTTGTAATCACATATATGTGTCCCAGCTAAGGTTGCAGACACTGGAGTCCTGCAACCACCCCTACCTCTACCTCGGGTGAGACTTCATCTGCTTCGTAGGTGTTGCCAAAAGGGTCGATAGTTAGGGTTTTGTTGGTGTGTTGTTATAGCATTGAACCCTGGGTCTGCCCCTATGCCAACAAATTGTTTCGTTGCCGGCACCTGAAACTGTGATTGCTGGGAACTAAGGAAAAATGAAAAAAAGGAGCTTTGTGCGAAGATCTGACCTGAAACTGTGATTGTTGGGAACTGATGAAAAATGAAAAAAGGAGCTTTGTGTGAGGACTGACCTGAAAATGTGAAAGCTCAGTGCGTAGATATGTTGCCCTAGTGCGCAGCATCCTACTTAAAGCTCTGTGCTAAGAAAATAAATCTGATCTGAAGAAAAGACGTAAGATCTAGAAGCTTTGTGCTCTGATAAAGGTAAGAATAGTGAAAAGTTTTAGATCTAGAAGCTTTGTGCTCTACTGAAAGTAGGATTAGTGAAAAATTTTGTTTCAAAAGTATGGATCTAGGTATGTCTGAAAAATTTTGTCCTAGCTTGAAAAGTAGGGCACAACTAGAAGAAAGAAGATTTTATATGAGTAGATTTGATAAGACTAATGAAAGATATGTTATACCTATGCATAGAAAGAATGTTTGGACTAACCAATGGATGCAGGATCCTAAAAAGATTTTTTTTTAAGTTAGCTACTATGATCCTAGTGCACAGTACAGGAAAAGTTCGGGATCATTTAAAAGAAAACGAGGATTAACCCTTTGTTATAGTTGCAGAAGACCGGGACATATGGCTAAGGAATGCCCTGGTAGAAGGTCTAGTTGTCTTTGTTGTAAAGCTATGGACCATAAAGTTTTGGATTGCCCTAAAATGATTTCTAAGGTTGAAAGAATGAATATGAGACAAGAAAACCCTAAGGCAGATCCAGAAACTAAGACTATGGCAGAACCCCAGAGAGAATCAAAGACTGTGTTACTAAAAATGAAGGAAACCCTGAATGACCACAGACATATCAACTTATTAGAGATCTTCAAAGAAAAAGAGTGCATGGAAGCAAGAATAGGAGACTTCGACATAGACTTTGTTTTGAATGAGGAAACATGGGTGAATATTATGACAGAAAGAACTTGGGAGACTTTAGGAAATCCTGCTATGATTCCTTCATTGGGAGGAATAGGAGTATTTAAGGGAAAGTTGATGACCCTGTGTGGAAGACTCACCCAGACACCCATGAGTGCTCAAGGAACTTCGACAGAGGAATAATTTGAAGTTGTTAAATTTATTGAGAACAACGCCCCATTTTCTATATTACTCGGAAAACCTTGGATTGAAAGGGATCGGGCCAGAAGAAAAGAAAAACAAGTCTTAGAGAAGAAGAAGCAAGAATTGAAAGATTTCATGACTAGGAGGATCGCACACTTGATTGAAGAACATGAGAACAGATCGAAGCTATTTAGAACCAAAGACCGGGATATCGAAGTTGAAAGAACACGAGAGACTGAAGTACCTACCCCAGATAAAGAAGGAGTATTGCCCTTGAACCCTATGAAATAATTTCAACAGCGCAAAGTTACTATGCCAAAAGATGATAAGAATCAGAATGGAAAGAGGAATACCGAGACAAATATCACTGGAAAGAAGGCTATAAAACTAAATAAGAAGATAGCAAATATCGAAAAGTTACAAAAGGTTCCAGAGGGAACTTCGCAAAAGGAAAACTTGCAAAATTGGGACTTCGTCGGGATAACAGAACAATGCCACATGGCACTTCGCCATGGCGAAGAAATATAGCCATTGGAAAAAATGATGCATGAACGGTTAGAATGACATTTATGGTCCAAGAGCTTGCCATCAGACCGTTGGGACCGCGCCATAACAGACAGAACTCAAGTAATGAAGGCTTCTCACCCGTTGAAGAGATCTGTTGCCTAGTATCTATTTATTCCATCAAGCCTTGCACCAAGAACACTTTTGCCAACCCTGATTATCTGAGCTCACATATTTATTACTTCCACACAGTGATCATCGCACTATCACCATCCATCTTGTTGCATTGAGTAGCTACCCTTCGAACCCGAGATACTCAAACCTGAGCGTGTATGTCCGAAAAACTTAGCACAGTTGAAGAGTCTGTGAAGGAGGTACTTATCGACCTCATGAATGAAAGAGTAATGTTTGAGAGAGTAATGTATATAGGTTTACAAGCATCATCGACGAGAGGAGTGCAAGCCTCTCCGTTAACCGCTCGTGGATCCAGGCCATCCCGAGTCGCATCATAAAAGAGAACCAAGCATAGAGACGACCTAGCAAATGCGAAGCTAATCCTGACCATCTTACCCGAGTACATTTTTCCTCTGGTCGGCGCGGTGAGTTGCGACAGTGTACCAAGAGAGTTTGACTATGCCATGATTATTGCGTACCTCCCGAAGGGGATACACGCAGTTAGAGCACAGTAGGACAAGATCGCAACGTTGAAGTTCATCAACTTCAACCTAGGAGACTGCAAAAACTATAGCATTCTTGCCCCATATAAATACTTGACCAGGACAAAGGGGAATAACTCAAAGATAATCCCCCATTCGTGGATGATGAACCTCGCACAGTCCACCCTGTTAAATGTAATGAAAATCCCACACTTTGGAAGGCACCAGGAAGGTAACACCTGTGTCAAGATATTACTTTCATGCTACCATGGCGGCTACTTATGGCTAGACCGTCGTATCATAGTCGATCCAATGCTGATCCATAGGATCACTGGATTGAGTATGCAAGGACCCGACCCGCAGAATTTTTATCTAGGGAAAGCCACAGATCGTGCATTAGCACAGAAGATCAAAGACACCTACGGTGATGTTGAGAAGAGGAAGTGAGGCTACAAGGTATCTTCCATCCAGAATGGCACAGTGCGCCTAGCATGCCAATTGATTGTAGGAAAGATAGTAAGGAAAAACATACCCACGCAGGTCACAAGCTTTGTAGTGGACCTCGTAGGAAAATGTGTGGAAGGCCTACAAATGAACTAGGTTAAGTACCTAGTTAATCCACTGGAACTAGACTACCACGAAGAGCAAGATTAGGGCTATGAATTCCATTTTAGCTGGCTCTTGATCCTCATCGCATTTTTTTATTGGGAGATGCTGGAAGGCGCAACCTTCCAAGACATCGAGCCATTCAAGCCACTCGCTGCGAAGTTCACCACACTTTGGTACTCGAGTGACATGGGAAAGCAGTGGCAGTCGAACTCTGTCTTTCAAAAATACTATCTACAATTGAAGAGGTATATCGAAGGTGAACCCCGCATGACGCCAAACACCTTGCATCGGTTCTGACCACTTATGAAGTTCCAGGAATATCGACACTTCATCTACATCACTATGTGAGCAGATGAGCACAGAGAAGAGCTGCAGTCGTACTACAAGCTTACAGAAGATGACCTCAAGGAAATCACTAAGGACTGGTCCGCAAACCTCCTTATCCCCACTGACCCTGCATAGATGTTTGATCCCGACCTTGACAACTCAGAGGTCTTTCACAAAGAACATGACACACCTGACACCAACAAAAGGAAGAAGACCACCGAAGTCCAAGACTTAAGCAGCGCATCAGAAAAGAATGCTTCTGTATCACCTGACCGAGGAGGTGGTGATGAAGTAGAAGAACTAAACGACAAAGAGGATGAGCAGAAGAAAGGCAAAGTAACACCACCTAGAGATGAAGATGACCCCTTTAAGAAGAGGAAGGTTTCTCCCTCGAAACCCTCTTCCCGGAAGAAATCCAGAGCCACATTGACCAAGATGCAGACTGTACTCACTGTCGATGATTTTGACTTTATCATCGCAGCTATAAATGATGCCTCCCAAGAGATCTTGTAGAAATAGGAAGCCAAGCAAGAGGAGATGTACGACAAAATCGAAGTTGAACTCCGAGGGGTACAGCAGGCCCTTCAGTCTAGTCGCACAGTTTCCACTGCACCCCTGCCATCGGGAGAACCAGAGTTGGGAGATGAGCCAGCCCAACTCCACCAACTAGTCGATGCAACTGAAGCTCGCATTCGTCGCACACAAGAAGAAACCGAACAAGCTACCTAGGACTTGAAGCAAGTGCAAGCAGTACTTGTAGAATGACTTCAAGTTGCGTAGCAGGAGAAGGTTGTTCTCCAGACAAAGTTTGACGAGGAGAAATCACAGATTCATCAAGAAAAAGAACAGTTGCTCGCAGAGCAACTCAAAGTGAGAGAAGTGGTCAATAGAGCACTCTGCTCTGTGACAGGCTTAGAGCCCAAGCCAGAAGACTGAATCAAGTAGAAAAACTCATGGAAGCTATCCAACAGCTACATCAAAGAATAACATACTTAGATCTCCGCGCAGTGCCTGACACCCCACAGGAGGTGAAGGATCAAAGAGAAGCAACTGCTCGAAGCCTAGTCAAGAGAATAAAGTCCCTTGCCATGGAATGCAAGCAATTAAGTGATCGTAGTGCCCAGACTTATGAGCGACTCACTGAGAATCCAGAACTAAAGGCACTGGAGTCACATCTCTAGGAGGCGAAGCAGCAAGAAGAAACAATACAGATGCAGTTGAAGCCCATGTCAGCTGTTGAAAGGATGAAACGATCACAAGAGTAGTGCACTGCTCAACAATAGGTCCACACTATTCAGAGCAGAGTCATGGAAGTGACTCAAAGGCTCCAACCTATACAGGATGAGGCTTTCCAACTTTTCGCAGAGATCAAAGGCCGAGGAGTAGAACTGGAGCAATTCGTCACTACAGCTGAACAACGCCTAGAGGGACCTGTCAATGAAGTTGTTATCCAAGAGTTCGTTGAATAAGAGGTTGTGGCATAGAAACAAGTTGAAGCGGCTCGAGCCAAGCTCGAGGCTTTTGAAGAAGAACTACCCAGATCAGAGTGATTCGGGATGAGTCAAAGGTGAGTGTTGGGGGCTTGTTGGCCCTTAACCAAGTTTTGACAATCATTGGTCATGTTTGACCTATTTTTGGGACTTCGACAGGCTATCAAAGGCGGAGTGCAATACGAAGAAAAGATCGCGGGATCTTGACCACTGTTTAGGGATTTTTGGGTTTTGGGCTTATGTAACAGGTATGGGATGTCGGCCCATGTGTTTACCCATGCTTAGGCCTATTTTGTAATGTATAAATAAGTAGTTAGGCTATGTAAGAAGACGCCAGTATGATAAGTGCGAGAGTGGTGCATAGAGATGCATCTCGATCTATGTGATCAAAGTTTTGTAAGTTGTGCTAAGTGTAGATAATGTTTGTAAATGCTTCATGTATACTATGTGAGACTTGTAGAGCTAAGTGCAAGTGACTATGAAGAGGCTTTGTGATGTAACTTAGCTTGAGGAAGGAGGATCTAGCGGGGAGTGCACAGATCTCTTGTCCCCTACGGAGTTGATCTTGAGGCTCTGTGCATGTAAAAGGATTGAAGGAAGCTAATAAATAAGACGAAGAGTTGGTGGATGTAGCCCCAGGGTGGGGATGAACCGCGTATATCCTATGTCATGATTGCTATGTGCTTTGGTTGTTCTTTGTTTATGTGTTGTGAATGCTTTACAGTTGCCATCTTGTTTATATGGTTAAATGCTTAGTGCATTGTTAGATGATGAATGGATCTAATGTGGTAGCTTAGTGTTGGATATTGTGAATGTATGCTAGATCTGATCTATGTTAGTATGCTTAGTGCTTGGATCTATTGAATCTGTATGGATACTGCACTGATATTTTATTAGGTTTTAGCTGCACTGTAAACTAAGGCTGAATATTAATGAACTATAACTGCTAAGTTATCGTTAAGGTGTTGTAATCACATATATGTGTCCCAGCTAAGGTTGTAGACACTGGAGTCCTGCAACCACCCTTGCCTCTACCTCAGGTGAGACTTCATCTTCTTCGTAGGTGTCGCCGAAAGGGTCGGTAGTTAGGGTTTTGTTGGTGCGTTGTTATAGCATTGAACCCTGGGTCTGCCCCTGTGCCAACAAGTGATCTACTCCCTTGTGAGAGTGAGAAGCGAGATCATCGAGATACACTTCAACAATGTGGTTGAGATCATGAAAAGCAAAGGTCATGGTGCGTAGGAAGGTTGCTTCAGCATTTTTAAGGCCGAAAGGAATTTTCTGGTATGTAAAAGTGCCCCAAGGACAAATAAACGTTGTCTTGTGTTGATGCTCAGGTTTGATTTGAATTTGATTATATCTTGAAAATCTGTCCATAAAAGAAAAAACTTTGCTTCCCATGCACACATCAAGAATCTGGTCAATTAAAGGAGTCGGGAAGTTATCTTTAGGACAAGCCTTGTTCAGGTCTCGAAAATCCATACATACGCGAATGGTTCCTTGTTTCTTATTCACGAGAATGAGGTTTGACACCCATTCAGTCAAGGGAACCAGGTAGATGAAACCAACATTAAGTAGCTTCTCTACCTCTTCCTTAATAGCAGGGGCCTTCCTAGGATTAACATCTCTAATACGTTGTCGAACAGGTCTAGCATCCGAATAAGTCTTGATCTCATGTTTGAAAATGTTGGGGTCTATCCCTGGCATCTCTTCGTATGACCAAGTGAATACGTAACAAAATTCTTTGAAGAGATCGATGTAGATCTGAATTTCTTCAGGCGAACAATCCGCACCAATATATACGTTCTCAATTTTTCCATGGATTCGAGAGATGTCGATCATGACGGTAGGAGAAATATTCGCCATGTTTCTTTCGGCATAAACACCATGTGTATCTAGCGGAACCACATCGTGACCGACCATCTCACTCAAGGTAGATCTAAAGTCATCTTGTTCGATCCTAACAAGATCTGGGAAGGAATAGGAGCAATGGTGCATATCGTGCCAAGGCTTATCAGGACCATACATGGCCTCTTAGATGGCTTCATCTTAAGGTAAAGTATCGTTGAGGAAATCATGCGAACAAGGTGATTGGGCAACCCATACAGACTCTAGAATGAGATCCTCCTCATCCATCTGTGAGGAGAAAGAATCTGGGTCAACAGTAGTGTTAAGAATAGCTTGATACGCAACTTTCACCGCTGACAGTGGCATTTCCATTCCAATGTGCGAGTGACCTTCACATGACATAGTCGAGGAAGGTAGGGTGCAAGGGTCGTTGAAATACAAATTATGGAAAGGAACAGACCTCATCGATGACAAAGACTAACTGGAAATGGCATGAATGTGATGAATTGGTGCCCCGAAATCAAAGGTACCCATGAGAGGAATACATTCTGACACCAACATCCTCAGTTTCTTGTTGATAATTGTCAATCATAGGCATCAAAGGTCCAACTGATTCACTAGGACTAGCGTGCGCAAAGGACAATTGATCAATCATCATTATTTTCCCTTTGTGAGGAAAACATAAAGTGCGGAAAACTGACGACACAACTGCTATCATGGCATAAGTTCAATTACACCCTAGTAGTAATTATAATCGAGAGGCACATCAACCTCCACTTTCTTTCCACCTAATTGGACCGGAAAAGCAGAAATAATTCTGCGGGGTCGGAACGAACGCCCATCAAAAGCGGTCAACATAGTCATAGATTGAGAGAGAGTTGGAGAACCAATGGATTTCCAATAGGTTAGGGACATCACGCATGTCGCAACACCTTCATCAATTACAATGCGTTTGATTGAATTTTTTCTGTACTCCACATGGATTTGAAAGGCCAGATGGTAAGGTAAGTGAGGCTTAACATCCGCGATGTCAAACTTAATAACCTTCTAGCCACACGGGTCTAGAGCTCCTAGAGTAGATAACAAGGCATTCCTCTATGAAGGACATGTCTGGAGCACCTCCAAAGCCAACATTTCTCAAGGGGTTTGACCCATATATTCAACAATTGAATAATTATGGGCAGCTCTAGCATTAGGATTGTGGGCAGAACGTTTCAGTACTCCTTTCAGAATACGAGCCGGTGGCTCTGGCTTTTCAATCTGCAAAGGTGTTTCTGGAGGAGGGGAAGAATCTAGACTTATGATAGTCTGTGAAGAACCGTAATCACGAGATTGAGTGGCTACATCAATCTGAGACTTGACCATATTGACACATAGATGGCCACCTTCATGTGATAAGGGGTTTTGACTCCTGTTCAACGCATTTTCGGTGTTGGAGGACCCCGAAGCCATGTGCTGATTATGCAGAAACAGTTTGGTCAGCGCAGCGGGCGGTTGTGATAAGACCCTCAAGGATTCCTCGATTTTGGGGCATAGGTGGGTAAGGTGATCATATTTACAAAGTTTACAAGGAAACTTTACCTTCCATTTTTCTTTCTTTCCCTCACCAGCATTATTATTCGATCTGTCATTGTTAGTGTCATCCTTGGCTTTGTTATTATTTTTCCCACCCTTACGATTATTACCTCATCCTTTCTTTTTATTCCCTCCTAGTTGTTGGTTTCCATTTGGGTTGGTCGACGAATGTACATAATGCACATTCACTGACTAAGTGGGAGTGGAGGATGAAGTCAAAGCTTGCCTTGCTACATGCTAGCCTAGAGAAAAATCCTTCAACTAGCTCGTCACCAAGTCTCTAGACTTAGCATTTGCAGAGCCTATGATTCCATCGGCATGAGGCCCATGATTTTTTCTAGGGTCATAATTCGACCGCGGCGCATCAGGAAGAATTTATTACAACATTTCAGACTGAGCATATATGAGGTCTAGTTGTTGGGCTTTGAAAATAGCTTCTTCCTCAGATGTTACTCTGGATGTAGAAACATCCTTCAAAATATAAAGCAATAAGGACTCAAGGAGCCACTCCAACAAAAACTCTAGAGGAATGTAGGCTTTAATTAACCTCTTTTGTCTACACCACTCTTGGATATGGTCTGAGATATGCGTGGCCTTATCTTGGCAAAAGGCCGACAAATTTTCTATAGCGGCATCATAGTGAATCGACAACTGGAAGTGGTTGAGAAAGACCAAAATCATCTTATTAAAGTTTTTGTATGCTCCCCCTGGTAGCTCAATGTACCATTTCGTGATGACCCCCATGAGGTTGCATTGAAATACCCTCAAACAAATAGAATCGTCATTAAGGGAATTGTATGAGCACCAAAGATGAAAAGTAGTAACATTATCACCTGGATCCTCGCTAGTATTTCCCTCGAATTTTGGAATGTCCGAAGGAAGATTAGTGGGGATGGGGGGCCATGACCGATCATGACGCATCAGGTCATTCATTAATATCAACAAATCTGACAGACTAAGCGTGGCCAGAAAAGGGAGTCGGGGTTGCGACATCTGAGCCCATGCTCATGGGAAAGATTGGTGTTGAGGGATTGCAGGCCATCTAGGGTTCTGGTATACACCATGGCCATGCTCGACAGGGTAATATCCTCCTCCAAATTGATTCATAAGAGGTTGTATGGGCACCATACATGTAGGTATGACATAATGAGGGTTATAAACATTGTCCCCAACTGGAGGAGCTCTAGGGTAGGGGTTGCCCATAGTATGAAACTGACTCCCTCCGCGTGGAACTCCGGAGGATAGAAGTGGATTTGTCATAACAAATGCGTTTGTGAGAATCGACATGGAAGAGGAAAGTTGTGATGTCATATTGGGCATACCAAAATAAAAAGGGTTAGAGGCTGAAGGTATGGATTGAGAATTGTATCCTGGCATACCAAAAAGAGACCCGAAAGAGTTTGTTTGTATGGGTTGAGTAGAAACCACAAGATGAATTGGAGTAAGAATGGGAACCTCCGACACTACAACTATCGCGGCTGAAGGAGTCGAAGGAACCCCACTAACCACATAAGGTATAGGAGTCGAGGGACTCCATGTATCGTTCAGACTCGACTCAATACCCATAACTGGATAATCACAAGTCTGGGAGGTGGAGATATATGTACCACATTTACTAACTTTACGCCTTTTAGAAGGCAACTTCGGTAAAGACTCAAAATGTGGTGGTAACTTCAACAAATGGCGAGACCTGCGAGGAGGCTGGTCTTGCTCCACGATGACTCAAGACTCGAGATGTGAACCAAATCCTAGGGCTAACTAACAATCAGAGAGCACACCAAAGTAAAGAAAAAAGGCCATATGCACACAAACATGATATAGTTGCTGAAAAGGGGCCTCCCTCACTAAAGTATGTATGCCTCATCCAAGAGGGGCATGAGACTTCCTTCAAAAGATTGGAGGTATCATAATCAGTTATAAGGGCCCTTGTGGGCTTAACAACGCAATTGGTCAGATCCCCCCGGAGAGGTAATCCTCCATAAAGGTTGTGTGTTGTCCGACCCTTATCTGACTCAGGGTACCTGCATAATAACCCCTACAAGTAACCTATGTGGCTACCTGTGTCAAGAAACTAGAGCCACCACAATATAACCAATGCACAGGCTAACATTCGTAAGTCTGGCCCACCGTATGGGTAGGGTAACAAAGCCCAGAATCTTCAAAGCATCACCTCTCACAGAGGTAAAGGTACTAGCAAGACCCCCAGATACGAATGAAACCACATAAATATCTCTGACGCTAGGAAGGTATTAGAGGGTTATCTCTGCAACCAACTTTGCGCGACCTCATGCTTAACATCGGTGTGAGCGGAGCCTTCTGACATCACTAATTACACAATGGGTTTCACCACTTCCTGGTCAGACACATATGTTTAGTTTAATAGCCTTGGAGAATTTTACTCACAAAATCCTATTCCAAGGCCCTATGTCCTATGCTTGTTTGTGTACCCTGAGAAATAAAATCGTTTCTAATCAATTTTATTTAATCAGCATTACTTTTAATGGCTTTTTTTTTCTCAAGAGATGTGGTCGTGAAACTGATGATATTATGACTCAGCATATCAAAGAAATGAATATAAACATAGTGCTAAGTCCTAATCTTAAATTCTCAAGAGATGGTAAGCTTTTAAATGCAACCTTCAATGCAATTTCTACAATTTCAATACGATGCAATCCTTCCACATATGTCAAGATCAATACTAAATAATCAAAAGAGAAAATGCCATAATGCAAAATGAACAATTTTTTTGTATTTTGAATATAAAGAAAAGAAAATGCAAGGATTGAATAGTAGCTTCACATATAGACCCCATTGCAATCAAAAAGAGACAAGCCAAGCAGGATACCAAGAAGCAAACACTCAGACCAATGTGCAAGGACAACCAATGAAAAATATGATAAGAAAGAATACCGCTCGAAAATCCAACAATACGAAGGTTTCCTATCACTCTGTAAGCACTCAAAAGTTAGGACAGAGACCTAAGAAGACTCAACAACCAACCAAACTCAGCCAGTAAGCCTAAAAAGTTGATGTACACGACTGTTTGAGAAAAAGTTGCATACGTACGTGCCCTATAGAAGGACAACTCGCGTATGTACGCGTATGTCAAGGGAAAAACCACGTATATATAGTAAAAAACTACCAAGGCAAGGATTAATCCAAGAAACTTAGATGCAAAGTAAAAATAGGTTGTCAAACAATCGGGCGACAAGGAAACCCAGGCTAATAGAGAGCAAGTCAAGGAGAAAAACACTCAAAACCCCAAACAAAAGATCAATCCCTAGTATGGTTGCCAATTATGTTATGAGGAAAATCTCTCTATGGCATGGGGTGAACCACAACAGACAGAATGAAACGCATAAATCAACTCTAATCTCAAGTATGCTATATAAATGAAATGCTAACAGGACAAGATCAAGAGCCTACCTCGTCCGGACGTTCGATGAAGACCGCCATTAAGCACACAACTCAAAGCTTTATACCTGCAACTCATCCTCAACAACCAAGATACAGAAGCATATGGTGATAATATATAATTTTAGAATATAAATTAGCATAATCCATTAACATACATGACAAATATGCTCATGGAATAATAATTCAAATATTTGCAAGATATCAATTGGATGAGAAAAGAGTATTTCTATTAAAATGATCAACATAAGTATATAGGTGACAAACTTCTGTAACGACACATATCGGAACCGAGAAATTAAGTCTCTCCAGTCGGACCTCCACCACTTGAACCCTCCATCAAAGGCAAGCTCATATAAAGGAGAAAATGAGGTTCTGCATCAAAGAAGGAAGAGCTTGGGGGCTGAACAATGAGTTCATACTTTTAACGATAAATGGATGCAGACTCAATGTGAAGTGAAATTTCTCCAGAATATCTTTGCTCTCAAAAGTTGAATTCTCTCCTCTTTCCACGGCTTGGATATGGCCCAATTTATAGCCTTCAAATGGAATTGAAGGGCCGAGTCAGAACGTTTCCAGTATATGGAAGGTCAAGAATCATGGATCCCGTGACGTGACATGGAAACCCGACACAATTTTTAATTTTGAGCACCAAACCCGATGTATTGAAGCTGTAATGGAGCAATATGCATATATGCATGCTGTCTAACTGATAGAGCGCGTATATGTGAAAAAATATGCTTTTTTGGCTCTAGAAGGTACAAAAGGGGACTTCAAGTCTGCATAGGTAAATGGAAATGCCATCCAAGAAAGTTGCATGGGGTGAGGAAAATTTTTCTATAACACTGTCCAAATATCTTTGAATTAGATCTTGATCGTTGATCCATTATCTTGGCTATTAGAACACTCAACATGACCCTGATACTCAATAACCGTCTGATTTGGACTATGGTTCAATCTTAACTGTCAAAACATTTCATCCATATTTAGAAATTTTTCTTAAGTTTATTGCGGTTTCATGAGTCCATTTCATTCATGTTATAACTTCTGCCTCCTCCAAAAGGAACTATGGTATTCCGCCATATCCATTATACACTTATACTTAGTCATTTTCTCTGAGATATCACCACGGTCCATGGTCATTTCCTTATGCTTCATCACCTCCGTGATATCCTTCACACCTGTTGGCCCTTGACCAAGTTTTGAAGATCATTGGTCATTTTTTACCCCGTTTGACAGTTTGACAGGCTGGTCGAAGGTGGAGCGCAAGTCCAAGCGGAGATTGCAGGATCTCGGCCCCTTGTTTAGGGATTTTTGGGTTTTGGGTTTATGTAATGGGTATGGGGATGTCGGCCCATGGGTTTACCCATGTTTAGGCCCCTTTGTAATGTATAAATAGAAAGCTAGGCGATGTAAGAAATAGGTCAGTGACTAGTAAGTTGTAAGCCGATGAGCTAAGTGTGAATAGTAGTTGGATCTATGTGATTAGCTCTATGCATACTGTATTGAGAACCTGTGGCGCTAAGTGCAAGTAATTGTAAGAAAGGCTTTGTGCTATAACCTAGCTCGGGGAAGGAGGATCTGGCGAAGTGCGCGCAGATCTCATGTCCTTTGCGGAGTAGGATCTTGTGGCTCTGTGCATGTAGATGATTGATAGGAGACAATAAAGAGAAGAAGAGTTGGTGGACGTAGCCCCAGGCTGGGGGTGAACCACGTATATCCTGTGTTATGGTTTCTTTGTGCATTATGGTTGTGATGTTGTTCATATGATCTATGTTTTACCTTCATGAATGTTTAGAGACATCTGATATGATAGCTTAGAGCTTAGCCATGTGAATGAATGATATATATGATTTATCTCTATGCTAAGTGCTTGAATGTGTTAGATCTTAGTGAATACCACACGGCTCTGTAATTAGGGTTTTATCTGCACTGTGAATAAGGGTTAACTACTAATGAATGATAATTGATAAGTGCTTTGCTAGGGTATTGTAATCACAAATCTATGTCCCAGCTAGGTTGTAGACACTGGAGTCCTACAACCACCCCTACATCTACCTCGGGTGAGACTTCATCTACTTCGTAGGTGTTGCCGAAAGGGCCGGTAGTTAGGGTTTTTTTGGTGCATTGAACTCGGGTCTGCCCCTGTGCCAACAAATGGTTCCGCTGCCGGGACCTGAAACCGTGATTGTTGGGACCTGAGGACAAGAAAAAGCTCTGTGCATAGATCTGTTGCTAAAGGCGTAGTACTCTACTTGAGTTGTGAAGCTCTGTACTAAGAAGAAAAGTCAGACTTGAAGAAAAGAGGTAAGATCTTAAAGCTTTGTGCTCTGATAAAAGTAATAACAGTGAAATTTTTTGATTAAAAATGTAAGATCTGAAAGCTTTGTGCTCTGTTAAAAGGTAAGATAAGTGGAATTTTTTGTTTCGAAATTATGGATCTGGGTATGTTTGATAAATTTTGTCCTAATTTGAAAACTAGGGCACAACTAGAAGAAAGAAGGTTTGATATGAGTAGATCTGATAGAAATAATGAAAGATATGTTATTCCTATGCATAGAAAGAATGTTTGGACTAACAAATGGATGTAGGATCCTAGGAAAAATATTTTGTAGGTTAGTTACTGTGATCCTAGTGCACAATACACAAAAGGTTGGGGATCATTTAAGAGAAAGAGAGGATTAACTCTTTGTTATAGCTACAGAAGACTGGGACATCTTGCTAAGGAATGCCCTGGTAGAATACCTAGTTGTCTTTGTTGTAAATCCATGGACCATGAAGTTCTGGATTGCCCTAGAATGATTTCTAAAGTCGAGAAGATGAATATGAGAAAATAAAACCCTGAGGAAGGCCATGAACCTAAGAATATGGAAAAACCCCAGAAAGAATCAGAGACTGTATTACTACAGATGAAAGAAACCCTGAATGATCACAGAGATATCAACTTATCAAAGGTCTTAAAAGAAAAAGAATGCATAGAAACAAGAATATGAGACTTCAACATAGACTGTTTTCTGGATGAGGAAACACAGGTGAATATCATGACAGAACGAACCTGGGAAATTTTGGGAAAGCCTGTTATGATTCCATCATTGGGAGGAATAGGATTATTTAGAGGAAAGCTAATAACCCTATGTGAAAGACTTACCCAGACATATATGAGTACTCAGGTAACTTTGACAGAGGAAGAATTTGAAGTTGTTAAATTTGTTGAGAACAGCGCCCCATTTTCTACGTTACTAGGAAAAACCTAGATTGAGAAAGATCAGACCTGAAGAAAAGAAGAGGAAGCTCTAGAACAGAAAAAGAAAGAATTGAAAGATTTCATGACTAGGAGAATAGCTCACTTGACCAAAGAACAAGAGAACAGGTCGAAGCTGTTCAAAACAAGAGACTTGGATGTCAAAGTTGAAAGAACACATGAAGACTTGAAACACCTGTCTGTACAGGAGAGTAGAGAACCTACCCCAGACAAAGAATAAGTATTTCCCTTGAACCCTAGGAAAGATCATCAATAGTGCAAGGTTACTATGCTAAGAGAAGATAAGAATGAGAATGGAAAAGGGAGCCCAGTAACTCAAATTACAGGAAAGAAGGCTAGAAAGCTCAGCAAGAAGAAAACAAGGTTAGAGAAATTACAGGAACTTCCCGAGAAGACTTCGTAGAAGAAAGGTCTCCAGAATTTGAACTTTGCCGGAATACCAAAGCATCTCAGATTGGCACTTCACCATGGTAGAGTGATATAATTGTTGGAAGGATTATGACTGCTAGACCAATGCTCCAAAACGGTTAGAACAACAGTTATGATCAGAAAGCTCACCATTGGACCGTTGGGACCACACCATAATGGACATAACTGCATTGATGAGGTCTTTCTTGTCCGTTGGAGGAATCCATTACGATGTTGTCTATTTATTCCATCGACTGTTGCACCGAGAACACTTTTGCGAATTGTATCCGAGCCTACAAGAGAATCCATTGTTATTGCGTTGTGTTTACTGTGACTTCGCCACATGTTTTATTGCATTGAGCATTTGTTCATCGACCTGAGTTATTGGACCTCGAGCGTGCATGTCGGATGAAATCATCGCAGTAGAAAAGTCAGTAGAGGAAATCATAATCGATCTAATGACTGAAAAGGTAATGTCCGCAGGGATTCAAACTTCATCGACAAGAGGAGTGCAAGCCTCCCCGTCGACTGCTCATGGATTTGGACCATCCTGAGCTGCGACCGAGAAACGCACCAAGCATCGCGATGACTTGACGAATGAAAAGCTAATCCCATCAATCATGTCCGACTACATCCTGCCTCTGGCCGGTGCGGTGAGTCGTGACAGTGTCCCAAGGGACTTTGATTACACTCTGATTACTACGTACCTCTCGAAGGGGATACGTGCAGTTAAACCACAACTGGATAAGATCCTGACATTAAAGATCAGCAACTTCAACCTAGGAGATCACAAGAACTACAACATGCTCGCCCCTCATAGGTATTTGACCAGGACGAAGGGGAAGAAGTCGAGGATAATCCCCCAACCATGGACTATGGACCTTGCATAGTCTACTATTCTGAACATAATGAAGATACCCCATTTTGGAAGGCACCAAGAGGTTAACAGGTGCATTAAGCTCCTGCTGTCATGCTTCCATGGAGATTATCTGTGGCTAGACAGACGCATCACCATTGATCCGACGTTGATCCATAGGATCACCGGATTGAGCATGCAGGGACCAGACCCGCAAGACTTTTACCCAAGGAAGGTTGCAGACCACGCCCTGACGCAGAAGATTAAAGATACCTACGATGATGTAGAGAAGGGAAAGCGAGGCTACAAGGTAGCCTCCATCCAAAATGGTGCAGTGTGCCTTGCTTTCCAGTTGATTGCTGGTAAGCTAGTTCGGAAGAACAAACCCACACAGGTCACGGGGTTTGTTGTTGACCTCACAGGAAAATGTGTGGAAGGGATACAAATGAACTGGGCAAGCTACTTAGTTAACCAGTTAGAACAAGACTATCGCAAAGCTCAGGATTAGGGCTATGATTTCCATTTTAGTTGGTTGTTGATCCTCATCGCGTTCATTGCTTTGGAGATGCCGGAAGGTGTGACCTTCCTTGAAATAGAGCCATCCGAACCCTTAGCCGCAAAGTTCACCACGATCTGGTATTCGAGTGATATGGGGAAACAATGGCAGTCAAACGTGGTGTTCCACACCTATTACCTGTAGTTGAAGAGGGATATTGAGTTTGTCCCTCGTATGATGTCAAAAACCCTACACAAGTTCAGGCCATTTGTGAAGTTCCACGCATACAAACATTTTCTCTATATCATTGCATGCATAGATGAACACAAAGAAGTACTACAAAGTTATTACAAGTTCACAGAGGAGGACCTAGAAGAAATAACTAAGGAATGGTCTACAGAGCTCCTTATCCTGGTTGACCTTGCAGAACTGTCCAACCCCGAACTAATCGAAAGCCCGGTGGTCACTCACGGAGAGTATGATACACCTGGAACTAGCAGGAGGAAGAAGAAGGAAGAAATATAGGAACCGAGTAGTACATCAGAAGAGATTGCTTCTGATTCACTTGGAGAAGAAGGTGATGATGAAGTGGATAAAGAAGAGAACAATGGAAAATAAGATAAGCATAAGCAAAGCGCAGTAACACTACCACAAAATCCCTCTAATGATGCAGAGCCGTCTAAGAAAAGAAAGGTTTCCCCCACGAAACCTACCTCATGGAAAAAATCTAAAGATAGTAAACCGTAGATGGAGATTGTACTCACGATGGATGACATCGACCTAATCATCACTGTTATCTCAGATACCTCAGAAGATCTTTTACAATGCAACGAAGCAATACAGGAAACCATGTACGATAGAATTGAAACAGAGATGCGAGGGGTACAACAAGCCCTTCACTCCAACTGCGCAGTGTCCACTATGCCCCCTCCATCACAAGAAACATAATTGGGAGATGAGCCTGCCCAACTCCGCAGAATAGTTGATGCGACCGAAGCTCACCTTCGTCGTGTGCAGGAAGAAAAAGAATAGGCCACAGTGGCCCTAAAGCGAGCACAAGAGGAAGTGATAGAGCAATGTTGAGTTGCGCAACACGAGAAGGATGCCCTCCAAACAAAGTTCGAAGAGGAGAGAGTGCAGGTTCAGCAAGAGAAAGAAAAAATGCTCACATAGCAGGCTGGAGTTAAAGAAGCAGTCAACAGAGCACTTCACTCCGTGATGGGCTTAGAACAAATGGAAGAAAACCCAGTAGAAAGTCAAGTGGCGAAGCTTGTTGAAGCCATTCAACAGCTTCAACAGAGAATAGTATATCTAGAGCTACAAACAGTACCAAGCACTTTGCAGGACGTGCAAGACTAGAGAGAAGCCACTGCCCGAAGCACATTTGAGAGAATCAAAGAATTAGCCCAGGAGTGTAAACAACTTAGCAGTTGAAGTGCGCAGAATTATGAGCGCCTTACCGAGGACCCTAAACTGAAGACACTGGAATCACAACTCCATGAGGGAAAGCAGTAAGAAACAACATTACAAGTGAAGTTGAAGCTCATGTCAGCAGTTGAGAGGATGAAAAGATCCCAGGAATAGCGCACGGCTCAGCAACAGATCCATGCCATACAGAGCAAAGTCATGGAAGTGACTCAGAGTCTCCAACCAGTCCAGGATGAAGCTTGCCAACTGTTTGAGGAGATTGAAGGACGAGGAGTAGAGATGGAACAAGTAGTCATTGCAGTCGAACAAAGCTTGGAAGGACTTGGGAATGAGGAAGTTATTCTGGAGTTCACCAAGCAGGAGGCCCTGGGGAAGCAGCTCAAGCCAAGCTCGAGGCCTTTGAGGAAGAGCTACCTAGATCAGAGTGACTCGGGACAAGTCACAGATGAGTGTTGGGGGCATGTTGGCCCTTGACCAAGTTTTGAAGATCCTTGGTCATTTTTGACCCCTTTTGACACTTCGGCAGGCTGGTCGAAGGCAGAGTGAAAGTCGAAGCAGAGATCGTGGGATCTCGGCCCCTTGTTTAGAGATTTTTGGGTTTTGGGTTTATGTAACGGGTATGGGGATGTCGGCCCATGGGTTTACCCATGTTTAGGCCCCTTTGTAATGTATAAATAGAAAGCTAGGCGATGTAAGAAAGAGGGCAGTGACTAGTAAGTTGTAATTCGATGAGATAAGTGTGAATATCAATTGGATCTATGTGATTAGCTCTGTGCATACTGTGTTGAGAACTTGCGGAGCTAAGTGCAAGTAATTGTAAGAAAGGCTTTGTGCTATAACCTAGCTCAGGGAAGGAGGATCTGGCAAAGTGTGCACATATCTTATGTCTTATGCGGAGTAGGATCTTGTGGCTCTGTGCATGTAGATGATTGACAGAAGACAATAAAGAGAAGAAGAGTTGGTGGACGTAGCCCTAGGCTGGGGGTGAACCATGTATATCCTGTGTTATGGTTGCTTTGTGCATTATGGTTTTGATGTTGTTCATATGATCTATGTTTTACCTTCATGAATGTTTAGATACATCTGATATGATAGCTTAGTGCTTAGCCATGTGAATGAATGCTAGATCTGATTTATCTCTATGCTAAGTGCATGAATGTGTTAGATCTTAGTGAATACTGTGCAGCTCTGTAATTAGGGTTTTA
This sequence comes from Picea mariana, assembly GCA_032191745.1. NCBI lineage: Eukaryota > Viridiplantae > Streptophyta > Pinopsida > Pinales > Pinaceae > Picea > Picea mariana. The sequence goes on from JASDQU010501792.1 coordinate 52,582, forward strand.
TCTGCGTCGTGAATAAGGGTTAAGTACTAATGAATGATAACTGATAAGTGATTTTCTAGGGTACTGTAATCATAGATCTGTGTCCCAGCTAGGTTGTAGACATTGGAGTCCTACAACCACCCCTGCCTCTACCTCGGGTGAGACTTCATCTTCTTCGCAGGTGTTGCTGAAAGGGCCGGTAGTTAGGGCTTTGTTGGTGTGTTGTTGAAGCGTTCAACCCTGGGTCTGTCCCTGTGCCAACAACACCCGTGAAGTCTTGACACTTAGTCAAATTTCAAAATTTTCACCGCAGGTTCGGGTGATCCCATATTTCTTTTACTCTTAGAACTCCATCCACCCGTCCACTCGACCGATCCTTAGAACTTAGACAAATATTGAAATGTCACAGCGCTCAGTTGTGTATTACCTCTTCGCTGCCATACTCTTCACACCCGAAGTCTTGGTACTTAGCCATTTTTCCAAAACTCCACTGTGGGTTTGCGAATTTGTGTGATGCCTTACCCACCCATTCGATCCTCTCTGCACCCTGCAATACCTTACCACTTAGACACTTCCAATATCTTATCGTGGTTTCATGGGACTGACAGTTGGTCTACCACATGGCTCCACATCACCTGCCAACTGTCATTCCATCCAACATGTACCTACCACCATGGCAGTACACGTCTTTCTTCTACCACATCAGCTGACACGTTGCCTCTACATCATCGTCCGAAAAATTACCCAAATTTTTCCGATTTTGCTTACTTCAAAAATCACCTAAATTCAAAATTTCTTTCTCGGATTGCCGTTAAAATTTGGATATTTTAATTCTTGGTTCATTTCTCGCATTACTCATGAATTCTCTAAGAATTTCCACCACAAAATTGGGGACTTTTGCCCAATTTTTATCATGGGCATTCTGCAATTACTTTTGTGGCCGCCATTAGAGCTTGTAATTAAGCTTGATACAACCAATTTGGGGTATGTACATACGAATTCGACCCCCTACTCTTATAATTCGCCTTTTGCGCATTGAATTCGTCTTGAATTACTTTGTGAAAATTGGGGATTTTGCCCAATTTTGCCTCAATTTTTTCATGGGAGCCATGGCCGCTCTGTAACTTCAACTTTCGGCCATCTAAAGGCCCAAATCTGCTCAATTAGAGACTAAATTTGCTCATACTTAATTTCTGGGTTCGATTCTTCACATTACCCATGAAATTTCTCTCAATTGTATTGCAGTAATTTGATCAATCAAGTTGCAGACATACTCTAGAACTTAATTCTCTACGAAATTCCGCTTCAACATTCTGCTAACTTGGCCAATCCAGGCTCATTGTTGAAAACTGGGCTCTGATACCACTTTGTAACTTTTCTAGCCACCTAGGTTGGGCCACGCCACACAAAAATTTCCCAATTACAGCTCTGATACCACTTTGTAGCATCCCCAGCTTCCTGCTGGGCAAGGCCACTCCAAAAATTTCAAATTTTGATACCCTTAAATTAAATCATATATTCTGCATATGAATAGAGTTAAGCGGAATAATAACAACATACAACAACAATAATTCATACATATAAATAACATAGATTTCATGAAAGAAAACTCTTAATTACACACACACAATAATTGAAATAAGCACATGATAGACACTTATCTCCTCAAATAAACACCAACTACATACAAACCTTCCACGTTCCTCCCAACCATAGACCACACTACTCGTAATCTCAGTAGTGGGTCACCCACCATCTAGCGCTAAACTCTACTAGGGAAAAGAGAATCCTAAGCCAGTCTAAGGTTTGATAATCAACATAAATGCTCAGTCCAAAGTGTGCCACTACTACAACTAGCCTAGAATCTCTCATTCCCCACATGCCTATCCCACCCCAGGAAGTGTGCCCCTTCTCTGCTCAACAGTCCGTCGGTTTCCCCACTTCCCTTCTAGGGCTTCAACAACATGCCAGACATGAAGTCTCAGAGCCCTTTATCTATTTCCCAATGCACCAGGGAACAATTCCCAGCAGTTTCTCACCCAGAGAAAACTACTCACGAGCTTGACAACTCGCCTCTTCAACATACGGCATTGAAAACCCGCTTCTTCAACTCTAATCTTCCCAAGTACAGGCACAAGTACCGGTTGGTAGCATGGATGAGAGAATGGTCAGCATCATGAATGAATGAATGAATCCATCCACCAAAAGATGGGAAATTATTCTATATCCCCCAAATTACATATGCATGTGTCCTTTGTAACACATGGCACTCAAGGAACCCCCCTTTGTTCCAAATTTAGCAACTTAGGATATATTTTATCCATAAATTTAGATTTAAGGAATATTAATATTAAATTAATATAATATTCCATTGGGATTAAGCCCCTTATCTTAGCCCTTTTCCTACATTCTTATCCCTTTTCCTATAATATTCCATTGGTAAGATCTCGAGCTTTCTCACGCTGGTGAAAGAAATGGCCCGCTGCTTGGATATTGGGACTGGGGCTGCAGCCAATGTTGTGGCCAACCTTTTGAAAAAGGTTGTTCAAGAGGTGAAAATGGTCATTTCTTTGCCTCAATCTTTCAGCGACATGAATGGTGAAGTTGAGCGTCTGAACAATGTAATACATAGTATAAACGAAGAGCTCGATCGAGAACAAAGGCGTCCTCAAAGAATAGTGAAGGCTTGGCTGGACAAGGCGGGCAACGCCATAGAAATTTTGTGATCTATTTGCAGTGACTACGAGCAACACAAAAAATGTCTCTATTGCTGTCCTAACTGCCTCTGCTGCTATAGAGTCAACAAACTTCTTCTATGTCCTTTTTTGAACATGTTTCCTAGTAAACTAACCTTTTGGGATTTTACATCTCCTTAGAATGATTTTCCTCTACTAGTATGATTTCCTCAACTTAGGTCCTTACATATTATACTTGCATTCATTTCTACTTCCCCCATAGATCTTTTGAGCTAAGTATGATGGTGAAAATTGCATTTCATTTGTCGCCTTATTGGCAAACCTTCATTGTTGGATTAGATATCCCTAGGTAAGTATGATAGTGAAATTTGCATATCGTTACTCGAGATTAGTTACCATCAACTCCTAGACCTTAAAATATACTCCCTCTAGTCTTTCCAATATTGGGGAAAAGTGAGTACACTACTTATGTATTTTGAAGTCTCTAGTTATGTGATTCTTCTACAACTCCCTGAATTTTTTTCTCTCCACTACTTAATAAGTTTCTTAGTTTTAGGCCACGAAAGGATGGAATGCAAGATGATATTTTAAATAGGAATTTTTCTACTCAAAACACTTGCAAGCACAACATTTTGAAAAAATAAGTATAACACTATTTTTTCCATTTCTTGAATTACTTTGTTGCTTGTATTACATTACTATGTCAAAGGATAATGTCACCCATTGGAACAACATTTGTGATTTGTGTATTTTTTCTGTTAGATAGATTTACAAAGCCCATATCCTTACACCAAGTTGAGAACATTTTTTATTAAATATTTTGGATTTTACTCGCCATCAAAAATTTTGAAAAATGAAGAAGTCCTAATTATTCCCAAGGAACTCTATCATTCCTAAATATTGATCTAGATGAGTTGTAAAAAGTAGGATTGGATTTTTTTATCCTTTCAGAATATGAAATTTAATTTTTATCTATAATGGATTGAAATGGGCATCCTTGTATTCAACATACTAAATTCAATTTTCCATGAGAATTTCCCTTTACATTGATTGAAGAACTAGAGACTTGATAGTCTTGAATTTCCTCACCCCCGATCTTACATAGATTTTTACGTTTAGGTATTGGAATGCATCAAGAATTGAATAAAAAACTAAGCCTTGATTTTGTTGAGAAGGAACTATTGACCTAAATAATAATAACATTGACTATCAACTTGGGATATATAACTTGTCTTGGCTATGATAATAGCGGTAGACCTATTTTCGGACAACTCTAGTTATATATTTTGGGGCATTTGCAGTTTGACTTATATGAATTTCTAGTTTGTGATGTGACTTGGCTCTTTATGAAGGACCTATGTAATTTTGTGAAGGGCCTACATGTCTCCTCCTTAAAATCCTTAATTTCCTCTTCCATCCCTGAAAGCAAATCCTATATTTCCTTATGGGAATCTTGGGGGCCATTTTAGTGAATATAAAAACATTTTCTCTATATCTGAATCCCATTTCTTGTATTATCTACTAACCCTCCTTCTATGTCCTTTTTTCACCACTTTTTCTAGTAAACTAACATGTATGAGATTTTATACCCCTTGGGGCACTTTTCCTCTACTAGTCTGATTTCCTTATCTTAGGTCCTTGCATCTTCATACTTTCCTTCCTTTCTACTTCCCCCACAACTTCATTATGGAGAAAATCTCCTTCCTCCACTTATTAAAATTTTCCACCTTCGTTATAAGCATGGGATTAGATCTCCCCAGCTAAGTATGAAATTTTCATATTGTGATGAGAGATTAGTTACCATCAACTCTTAGACCTTAGAATATATTTCCTCTAGTCTCTCCAATCCTAGGAAAAAGTTAGTAATTGTTTATGTATTTTGAAGTCTTTAGTTTTGTGATACTTCTACATCTCCTTGAAATATTTTTTCTCTACTACTTGGTGAGTTATTTTGGTTTTAGACCTTGAGAGGATGGAAGGAAAACTGAGATTTTAAATATAATGATTTTAGACTCACTACACTTGCAAGTAGAAAAATTTGAAAAATGAAGTATAAAATCATTTGTTTTGTTGCTTGAATTACTTTGTTCCTTGTATTATGTTACTATGTTAAAGGATAAACATGACCCCTTGGAACAACATTTATGTTCCATGCACGTTTTTTGTTAGATAGATCTACGAACCCCATAACTTTACACTATGTTAAGAACATTTTTTGTTAAAATATTTTGGACTATACTCACAATCAAAACTTTTTGAAAAAGAAGTTTTGCTAAATATTCCCAGATAACTATGTTATTCCTAAATATTGATTTAGTTGAGCTATAAAAGGTGGGATTGTAGTTTTTTCCTTTTGCAGTAGAAAATTTGATTTTTATTAATAATGGCTTGAAATGTTGTCCCTATATTCAACATAGTAATTAATTTTTCTATGAGAATTCCGCTTTACATAGATCCAAGAATTGGAGATTTGATACTCTTGAATTTCCCCATTCTAGATCTTACATAAACTATTATGTTTAAGTATTGGCATACATAAAAAAAAATTGAACCCAAAACTTAGTCTTGACTTCGTTGAGAACATAATATTGAACTTAAGCATAATAATATTGATTGTCAATTTGGGATATATAACTTGGCTTGGCTACAACAACAGTGTTGGACCTATTTTGGGACAATTGTAATGATATATTTTGGGGTATTTATAATTTGATTTTTGTGAATTTTTAGTTTATGATGTGACTTGGCTCTTTATGAAGGGCCTATGAAATTTTAGGAAGGGCATAGAGAAAGATAAGTTGGCCCTACATATTCCTTTTCTTCCTCTTCTCATATTGCTAGATTATATGCTCTTCAAACAAGTTATGGTTCTTAAACGATAGATTTAGGAACAATAGAAATAAAAACATGCACAAATGCACTACAACTCTAGGGATATTTGGAACATACTATATTTGAGATTTAGTTCCATAGTAAGATGCATAAACTCCTATGAAATAGTAACCTAGATGCATTGACAAAACATGGTAGGATTGATTAAGAAACTACCTTTTCCTCCTCTTCTTCTTCTTCACTTAGGACTATATCCATCTCAATAGTTACTGGGTATCAATCTAGATCCTCCTCTATTGCTGGGGATTATGAAATGAATGTTTCAACTAGGTTTTCTCCTACCCTTTGAGTTTAGCTACAGATGAGTTTCTCTATACATAGCCTATACCATTTCTTTATATACAGTATGAGTGGGCATAATGGTTAAGAACACGTGTTTCCTCCTAAGAGGTCACAAGTTCAAATCCAGAACGGGCTAGGGTATGTATACCTCTATAGACTTTACCAGTCAAATCGTTGGGTGGAGGGGGTCCCTTGTCCCACAAACAAGGGGGTCTCATATACCAATTTGGTGTGGCTTGACCGTGACCTTAAAAATAGATTATTATTATTATTATTATTATCTAGAACTTAAATTGTTGTCGATCCATCAACTTAAATTGGTGCTACTCCCATGGGGTTTATTGATGGCAGGACTATTGCAAGTGATTGTATTGTATTTGCATCTATGTATTGGATACCTTCTGTGACATGTATGAAATATTGATGTTCTCATAGAATGATCTAGAACTATTAACTATGGGGCTATATCTATGTTTGTAACCATGCAAAGTGAGTAAGCTAGCACATGAAATCATCTGAGGTCCTATATTCTAATTGGGAGTATCAAATATAGCCATAGATTAATTTCATCACGAATGATATGACATTATATGGAAGGGGAATAAAACTCATCATAAATGAATGGATTTCATCCCATATAATGATACCATAGCTAAATGGAAAGAAGCATGCAAAATCAAAGTAATATTGTATAAGGTCACTACATATAACATGTATGTTAATGCTATGTAATAAATCAAGTCAACATTGGAATTATAGGATTAAAGAACTCTACAAAACTACCATAGAAGGAAATACATGCAAAATGTGGCTGGGGAGATTGGGGTGATAACATCTAGCATGTGAACTATAAAAAGCGAAACAATGAGAGGGATATAAGAAGAGTCTCTACAATTCATTGTTGCATCATTTGTTTGTGCAATATGGAAGAATTATGGTAGAAAGGATTAGTATTGTCCCATTGGTCATTAGTGTTCTCATGTTAGTTATCCCAAACATATTTTTTGAATTGTATTCCTCTAACTGATTTTTCTACAATACATCTCTTCTATGAAAAATATTATTCTCTAAGTGATTACCTAAATAGTTTACCTAGGGAGTTGTTTCGAGCTTGATCAATAAGCTACCCTTGGGCATGTTGATAGCTAGTTCCCATTTGTGAACACTTGCATTAAACTTGTGTTGGCCTCCATAAGTAGGTCTTCCTTTGATAATGTTATAGCGTCAATTGCCACTATTGAAACATTGATGCTCTTATTGTCCTAATGCCTATCCTCCTTACATACAACTCTTCCCCATACCTCCTTGAGTCCTTATAAAAAATATTGTTTTGGAGGATTTATGTGCCCTATCAATTGTACATCACGTGTATACGAGGGTTACCCAAGGGAAAGTCGTGTACATGTCAATAAACACTTAAAAAAATATAATTATGCCTAATTAAATTTTTAGTTACGAGTTTGGTTAATTTCCTAACTCCTTTCACCCATACTCAATCGTCTCTAACCAAATAGAGATCGAATAAAAGGAGAATTTTCCTCAAGGAGAAAGGAAATGATACTTTCTATTGAATTTTTATATGAGATGATGTGTGAGATCGATTGATCATTACAATGATGAATGTTCCATATATAAAGAACATACGGTGATCATTATAGTTAGCAGAGGAAGACAGAAACATAGTATTTCGAGTAGTGGAAGAAGTGCATTGAGTCAGAGTCATCCAACTACATCGGGGGGAGGTACTATGTAAAACACCATGGTAGGGTTAGACAATACATTGAGAATGTCTGAGTTCCAGGGAGTGGGGTTGGAGGACCCAAAACAACATCTATTTGTATGTGAGATAATTTGGGCTGCGAAGAATGTATAGGGTGGGGCCACAAATATTGCGCAATTGGAAACAACATTTATAGTACACACATTAGTATGGTACATGAAACTGCATAGTACTACACCGGCAGGTCAAACTAGGACCTTGGCAGTAATTCGACAAGCGTTATTGAAAGAGTTAAAGAAACCAAAGTCTGAGTCGAAGTACACTACAGAGTTGAAGGAAATAAAACAGGTGTAGACTGAGTCAGTTTAGGACTATGATAAAACATTTAAGGATTTGATGGGAAGATTGATGTTCCAAATTCCTGATCAACAACACAGAGAATGGTTTATTGCAGGACTACTATCACACATTCACTTCCCATTGATTCAACAAAAAATTGCGTCATAGTCTCAAGCTTTGGAGATTGCAATGAAGATGGAAGCATCTCCTATAGGAGATGATGGGGGGATGGCTCAATTCTAGACACAATTAGTCACCATGATGATCCAACTAGCAAAACTAATGAAAGGAAGGCAGGAGCGGGAACACATCTGGTGTACCTAATGTAAGACCAAAGGCCACCAAAAGGATGAATGCCCAGCTTTTGTGCAATATTTGGCAACTAGAGCACCAAACCTAGTACCATGAGGAGGATATTGTGAAATTTGCAAGACTTGGGGGCATCACCCGCCAGATTGTCCAATGGTGCAGAAATATCAGTGTACGCCCTGAAATTTATTTTGTAACTTTTTAAGTTAATCGAGAACGAAGAGAAGGACTATCGCACATTCGATTTAATGAGAGAGCACACTTTAGATATGTATAGAATTCAAGAGGAAAATTTCATGATAAAAGGAGGTGGTCCAAAGTATAATAATCAAAGAGGTTTCAATCCAAGAAGCTGAGGGGGATTTGGCAGAGGTCGAGGTAGGGGAATTTTTGGCAAACGAGGTCGAGGACCAATAGTATACTACAATTGTAATCAATCAGGACACTTATCTCATGACTGCTTGAATCCCTGTACAACATGCACGTATTTTAGAGTCATGGATCATGTGATCGAAGAATGTCCTCAATTACTTGTGAAGTGGAAGGCAAGAGAGAATCATAACCGAAACCTGAATCAAAATGTAGAAAAGATATCAACAAAAATACATGACGAAGGACCCAAAATAACATCCATAACACATGGAGGAGCTAGAACAGAGGATGATGTGACGAATAAAGAGAAGCAGACTGATCAACAAGTGAGGAAATAAGCAGGACCTATGTTGACATTTGATCCATAGCAAGAAAAAGAGACATATCAAAAAACAAGGAAGAAGATACTGGGGTCGGATATGATATCATCAACGCCATCTGCACCTCCTATGATTGATATGCCTCCAGTCTATGATTGTACTATCCCTAAGAGGCCATTTGAAAAGGTAACTCCTTTGAAAGAATTTCTGAAAAGTTGTTTAGCATTGATGCAAGAAGAAACTACTTTGAATGCATTGTGCGAAATGAATGATCATTTCGCGCAAGAAAGGGAACTTCCTTCCACACAGAGGGTAGTGAATGAGGTAATGCGTAAAAAGAGAACAACCAGAGAATTCATACTAAGTGCGTAGATTGGGGAGTATGATGTGGACAATGTCATTTTAGATTTGGGATCTAATGTATATTCTTTACCAAAGAAAACATGGGAAATTATGGGAAAGCCTAAGTTAATTTGGTCTCCTGTACATCTAAGATTAGCAAACCAGCACAATATATTATCGATTGGTTGATTGATGGGGGTACATGTGAATATATATGGGGTGCACAACATAGAGGATTTTGAATTCATCGAGATCATGGATAATAGTCAACCATATCCAGTGCTAATGGGGATTGAATGGGCCTTTTACAATCAGATGATTATTAATTTTAAGAAAATGGAAATGATCTTTGAAGCAGGGGGCTTGAAGGTTACCGCACCATTGGATCTGACAAAAGGAAATAGGTATATAGAACCAACTAAAGGGAACAAAATTGACAACCTATATAATATGACTACACGAATGGAAGACTACATTAATCTGACTGCAGATGGCGCACGAAGTTGCAGAAGCATTAGCTCATGTGTGTTAGATTCAACAGAAGGTTTGGAACATTGACAACAAAGGATGCATGAATTCTCAACTAGGCGGTGTGCCCACATTACTCTATCATTATGCTGGATTGGAATGGAGTTATGTGATCCACCCAAGTACGATTGTATGACTATCATGGGTTCTTTTGTAAAGGCGTTTGAGTTGTAGATACCCAAATGATAAAGATTGTTGGAATTATACGTTGTCTTGAAAGACACACCAGCCAAATGGTGGGATGCACATAAAGAAGGAATAGAAGACTGGCAACAATGTAGAAGATTGATGCAAGTTAGATTTGGTATCGAGGTTAAGTATACTGCACATAAATATAGGACTAGGTAAGCCAATAGATCATATTGCAAAGTGCATAAACATATGGAGTTCGATACCGAAGAAGGAATGGGCGCACATGTTCATACATACACTTGAAATGATCCCCAAGAACTTGTACTTGGAACTATAAATGTGTAGAGAAACAATGAATTGGGACAAACTAACTCAAAGGTTTAAGGTAAAATTTACTTTTGAACATGAATCCCCGCTGGTAGACACATCTTTGGAGGCCATTACAACCATGGTTTTTTCAGAAGAAGGGATGATGGATGTAGTACTTGTGTGTAGTGCACATAGAACTTCTATGACAGTTCATGAATTACTGGAATGTTATAATGTGGCTCAAGAAGATTAGGATGAGGAATATCCAAGAAATATACGAATACCTGAAATTGAGGGGAAACACATAGTAGAAGGTCTAGAGCTTGAATATGTTGTGTATGCACATCCACTAAGGATGTGTAAGGTAAATATTGGGACAAAAGAGAATCCAAAATTTGTGAAAATAGGAGACTACTAGAATGATGAAACTGTGGAAAAAATTGCAGACTTATTGCGTGAGTATCAGGATCTATTCCTAACCACATTTTCAGAAATGAAAAGGATAATTGGTGAGCTAGGAGAAATGAAGATCCCTTTGAAACAAGATGCTAATCCAGTAAGATAGAGACCCCATACATTGAATCCGAAGAATAAAGAGAAAGAAAAAGGCAGAGAGGATATTGAAGGACAAGGATGAGGCCGAGTAATAGGCAGAGAGGATACAAGGGCCATCCAGAAACTATATAAGGCGATGTCAGAGGTGCCGATGGTGGTAGAAGCCACACTGGAGGAACAAGTATAAAAAATCAATGAGGTCATTCAAGGATTCCACGCCAGAATCAGGGAATTGGAAGTGCACACTACAATAGGGGCACCACCTGAGGAGAAGGAACAAAGAGAAAGAATGACCATAACCTCAGTAGCCAACATTAAGAGTTTGGAGGAGGTGTGTACAAATTTATGCGAAGAAATCATGCAACTTTGGACGAAGTTGACAGAGAATCTGGAGATGAAGGTCGTTGAAAAGATTAAGGAATGCATAGGAGAAGGCACAGAAGGCCACGAAGAATGTAAGCATACTGCCACCATTTAAGTGCAAAGCGGCCATCTTGGCGATCAAACAATCATACATCAAGATAGAAAAGCTAAGGGAAGTGATCCAAAAAGGATCCAAAGAAGGCTAAGAACAACTCATAACTCACAGAGGCAACTCAGAACGCTCAGAACGGCTTCAACAGATAGAGAAAGGGAAAAAATTCAAAGTTCCCAAAACTCAGTGGAAATGGCATTATCGCGAAGAGTGTGTCGTAATCTTTCCAACGACGTAAACGGCTCGTCAAACGAAGTTACGGATCGAAAGATATTCACGGTCAAAATTTTGGTCAACTTAGCCTAGTCAACAGGGATGAGTCAGCATCCGTACTGCTGATGTCAGCATCAATACGGATGACGTCATCGCCTGTACAACATATGTGGCAAGCACAGAGGGTGACACTGTCATGATGACATCATCATGATGATGTGGCACACCATAGGCTGTCGCATGTCACTTCTTTTTGGACTTTTCAGGCCGACATGTGGACCAATGAAAACATGCCATGTGGAATTCGTACATTATGTGGTAGGCTGACATGGCATCCATACAACACGTGGTAGGATGACATGGCAGACAAGTGACATGGTAGGGTGATTGTACAAAGAGGTGATGTGGGGCAATGTTTGGCTTCCACGTGGTAGTGGGCAAATGCTCAATGACACCCAACAACCAAAAATCCAATATATATAGCCCGCCAAATCTGGCGGTGGCTCCGCCACATTGGTGGAATATTCCACCACCCGCCATTCTAGTAGCATCTCCGCCAAATATAGTCGGTCTGCCATTCTAGTGGCATATCCGCCAACTAAATAGCCAACCGCCAAACGTTTATAACAATATACCAAACAAAACGGGAGTCTGGGGCTTCGACACCAGGATCTCCGCTAAACCTCTGCCAACCAACGCTTTCATATAGCCTCCAATAACCAATGCGCCAATGGTCCCATTAATGTTAAACCACCCACTTTGTATTATAAGAAGGGACTTCTGTCAATGTACGAGGAGAGGAGACCAAGGGTGCGACTGTACGGACATGGCACTAATTTTGAGAATTTTTCCAGTCATTAATTGCAAGTGCAGGCACAAAAATCGAGACAGGATTGTCTCTTGGGCCCGAAAGTGCCAGACTCAGATCGAGGCGTGGAGACAGTCATTTTTAGGTAATTCGACGCCACAAATGCAATGGTGATGTTTTTTTTTTCTGATATGAAAAAATCTTCTGTAGCTTAACTCCAGAGTGAGGTATACTTATGTATTTTGCCCAATTCTTTTATGGAGTTAATAAAACGGCCTACCCATTTGAGTGCAAGACCTGGAGACGTAGTCCACCAGGGACGAACTCTGTTATCAAGTTCTTTGTGTTTACATTTGATTCTTATGACTCTTTCCTTTTGAGCTTTTCCTTCTTTATGGTGTACTTTAGTTTATTCTCATTTCATACAATTCTTTAATAAGTCACTGGACGAAAAGATCCTGGATCAGGAAGAGTAGAAGACTCTCGCACAACGTTTGGTACCCCTGTAGGATGAAGCACTCAGGGTTATAGGGTCATTGGTAGTTGCACAAGACACGGTGAAGACCGCTTCTCAAGACAACAAGGAGAAGCTCATGACCCTGATTGGGAAGGTAGTAGAGGACATTTTGGAGAAAGAGGTCAAGGTCAATAACGAAGTCGCTACAACAAGAGACACCCTCCAAAATTTCATGGAGGCATGGAAGGGCACGATGCAACAGGATTAAGTGGTTTGGGATGAGCCATATGTGAGTGTTGGGGGCTTGTTGGACATACATTTTTAATAACTAAGTTTTGAGGAGCGTGCACAAAAGACGAAAAGGGAGCAATTTGCGGGGTCAAAGCAGAAGTCAGAGCGTGCACAAAAGTAGGAAAAAAATAAGGAAAAACAACATGCAGGTGAAAAGGAAGGAAATGAAACATGTAGGTGCAAAGGCAGGAAAAGCATGCATGAACCGTTAGGGTTTTGGGATAAACTATTAGGTTATGAACCCTAAATCTATGTATAAATATGTAATGGGTTGGGGAAGAATAGGATGTTGCTGAGAATAAGAGATTAAAATGTTGAGAGAGAGAGAGAGAGAGTCTATGCTTAATTTCTTAGGATGGATTTTATAGAGAGAGGATCGCACTACAAAGCAACTAGGCAGGTCAAGATAGTATGATATGTTATATCTATTGTAAGCGCAATGCGCAGGACTGAGATGGTGAATTCATGAAGACTAGTATAGAAGCCAGTTTTTGTGGATGTAGCCCAAGGATTGGGTGAACCACGTTAAATCCTATGTCTGAATGTGTCTTTTGATATGGTTGTCCATGGATGATCTATTATGCATGATTAGTATAGATCCATTTATTATATGGTTGATGTGCAGTAATAATGAATGATGCAATGGGTTAATTATGATTGAAATCTATGTTATAAGGGTTTGCACAATATATTGTGTTAACTAATCAAAGGATATGAATAAAGATATTTTGCATAGGGTGGAAAAATTGTAATAGATATGATGATGACCTCACATTCCCTCATTTATGCAGAAACTTGGTTCTTGTAACCCCAATATATTCCTCGGGTGAGATTTCACTTGCATGCAGGTGATGCCGAAAGGGTCGGTGTCTAAAGGGTTTGTTGGTAGAATACCTTGAACCTAGGGTCTTATAATCATGTGTGTCATGTGCGCCAACAGGCTCTATAGCTCTGCACTTCTTTTTGCGGGCTTCTCATAGTTACAGGCTCATGCCTATCTCTTCTCCCATTAGACTCAATATCAATGTTACCCATGCTGACATGATGACCTCTAATTTATTCTTCATGGTTGTAATACCCTTGAGCATCCTCCATATCTCTATTTCTCATGTAGGAACTAAGGTTTGTATCGTTTATTCTGCAAGAATGTGCATGCAATATTTGTTGTTAGAATTAAGCATATTGCAAAACATTTATTAATTAGATTACATGTGATTATTCTTTTTAAATTATGAAGAATATCAATGCACTATTCTGGAATATGATTCCTTGAATACATTCCTCTCTTAAACAACTTTCTAACTACTATACTCATGCCTCAATCTGAGTTCTGAGTGAAAATTTACAACATCCACATGTTGTAATTTCCACTTGTTTATTGCTACAACAATATATTTTATTACTTTCCAAGAAAATATAACACCCAATTCAAAATTCCAGGTGAAAATATCACTTATACTCCTCAATAACTTTCCAATGACTATTTGTTTGCTCGAATCCGAGATCTGAGCTGAAAGTTAGGGTCCGAAGAAGTTTTGACTATTTTACTCAATTTATCCTTTTATGCTACATGTGTCTTTTTTCTCTTCCTTCATATTTTGGCATATCCAGATCTTAAATCTGGCTCCATGGCTATGTTCTATAGTTCATAATCTTTTCGTTGACTACTCCTGTGCTCCAAACAGACTTCTAAGCTTGGAGTTATGCCTTATAGAAGTAAATTTGTGCAAAAACTTTACCCTTACTGTTTTGGTCATAACTTTCTCATACGACCTCTGTTTTGTGAACAATTTAGCTCATTGGAAATCTCTCCTTGAGATCTTTTATTTAATATACAAATACATAGTGTACCTTGATACACTTTGTTCTAGTGGGTTTCGATTACCTAAAAACATCGTTTAAGGGCCTCAAAATCGGCCCGCAAGTTCATGACCTTCAAAAACGCAAAAAAATATTAAAAATTTGATTGTTTTACTACTATAACAACCTTTTTAATCTAAGCCATCTATTTCAAATCACATGAAATATGAATTGTTGGTCCGATCTCCATCGGTGATCAACAATCAACGATTTATTTTTGTGAAATTTATTTTTCTAACTGTTCTCCTCAATGCATGATCATCACGAATCTCGTTGATCCCCAACATTCGACGATCGAACCTCTCTCACAAAAAAAAAACATGGTCCACGAATCTTGTTTATCCCCGACCATCGACGATCAATCATGAGCGAATTCCTTTCACAACCGATTTAGTTACAATTTCGTTAAACCCCCAACCATCGATTGTTGGCTAACTCTCGTATGACGTGGCATGACACATAGATGTTGATGTGGCATGACACACCATCCCGAGGTATCATATTGGTTGATGTGGCATGACACACGGATGATGACATGGCATGAGACGTGGATGATGGCATCGCCATCCTCTTTTCCCTTACCGACCATCGACCACTTCTCTTGGAAGACTTTAAACACTCTACCAAATCTGTCGATGCCCGATCATCGACCATCAATGATTGACGATTTCACTTTGAAAAATGAAAAATCTCGTCAAATTCCACTGATCCATGATCATTGGCCATTGACAATTGACAATTGACAATCCCACTTGGACGCATGAAACCTTCGCTAGATTCTACCGATCCCCGACCATCAGTGTAAAGAACCAAATATATGAATACAAAATATACGAGAATATATCCAAGAAGAATATATGAAAACCACACTTTATTATAAGAAAACCCTTGATGTAGGGAAACACCATACAATGGATCCTACTATGGAAGGGATCCTCTCTTGTTCACTTGCCTCTTCAAGGGGGAATCCTCTTATTGAGCTACCTCTCCAAATACACCACTTCTCTTCATATTTCATTAGATTTCTTGAACCCCTTTATATAGTGCTACCAACCACCTAAGAACATTCTACAGGAAGAACCTTCTAGAAGCATAACCTTCTAAGAAGTCCTCTTACATTTATTATATCTAACTACGATAGTGGGCCTTATTTAATACTACAGTGGACCTAGTCCACCTTACATTGAATGGCCTCTACTATTATAACTATGGGCCCTTCGAGCCCCCCACTACCTCTCTAGCTACCTAACAATTGGTCATCGACGAGTTTTGTTGGTGAACTTTGACACTTAGAAATTTTGGCCAAAATCTGTTGATCCTTGACCATCAACCGTCGACAATTTAAGACTTCTTTTAGCCGAACCCAACTCTTCGATCAACTCACCAATTCGACCATTGACCATCGGTGAATTCTGCTGACGAATTTCAACACTTAGAATTTTTTGGTCAAAATCTAGGTGAATTTGGGTCATCGATCTCTTACTTAAGATGATCTCGACCATCGATTCTACTCCAACCCTCAAAACGACCGAAACTAATATAGACCATTGATTTATCTCATTTCTTCCACCACTGAAATGAATCTCAACCGTCGATTTGTTTAACCTTCCAAATGGCCGAAACCTTACAATTTTTTAAATTTATTAAGGTTAATCTCGGTCGTCGATTTACCCAACTTCCTGTAACTCTACAATGGTCATTAAAATGCAAAATTCGACCATGCCAAGTCGAATTCGACTCTCCAAATTTTCAAATGGCTTCCATTAAACTCCTTAAACAATCTTGATTCATTTAAACATGAACCATGACCACAAATTTGGGGATTTGACTTTGATTTCCTCCCGATTCTCCCCCAAATTCGTACAGACCAAGATCCGCAACAATGAATTTACTCAAATTTTCACTAGCTCTTGGCCCATATGGGTCCAATATTGAACTAGTAGCTCTAATATCATATTGTAATGTACCTAGCCATCAGTTGGGTCACGTCACTGCTATAAAATGACCCCATAAGATTTATGATACCAAATAAAAAAATGTGGAAGTAACATACAACATGAAATACAAACTCATTCAGTTGTCCATGCTAATTAAAAACATAAATATAGTTACTCTAAATGTGCACAGTAACAACTAAGTGCAAGCAACATCATTCAACCATACAAAATATAAATTTATGTGCATCAATTCTACTCTCAACAAGTAGTATTTAACCAAATGACTCAGACTAAGTTGCACAACAATTATATCAACATTTTAACATGAATAACCTAACAAATAAGAACACTTATCTTATAATATGTGCAACTCGCTACAGAGAATGGACATTCCCCCCAACCGTAGCCTTGTTGTTCCATATATCAACAACAAGACACCCCCGAGCTAGGGCTATGAATCCACAAGAGACAGGGGTCCCTAAGGCTGGCTAATGTCCCCCTTTTAGCAATTAAACTCTTAGTTAATTCCATTCCACCAACACACTTCCCTCAACCTGCACAACCCAAGGGATGGAATCCCCCTTCATTGATCATAGTCCCTTAGGCCTTTCCACTCCCCTCCAAGGCTTCCAAATCAGGTTGGACAAAAATTCTACTTGTTGGGACCTCAGGAATTTCACAGCTGAAAGACAAATTCACCCAACAACATAAACATGTGTTTCCTTGGCGAAAAGTGAGAAACACGATACTCCTAGGCACTCGACCTCTTTCTCCATGCGATTACAACTCCAAACAAAAATCAAACATGCCCACAACAACTTCCTTCAATATTCAACACTCATAACTCCATTGTTGGCCAGAAAACTCCATGTAAAAAAAATAGCTTTCTATGAAAAAACATGAATGCCCAATTCTGGTCCACTACTCATACGCATTTCCTCCCTTTCTCTTGCCTGCTTGAATTTCACTCTTCCCCAAGCTGATTGTACTTATCCCCCATGCTCTTCAATAACAATGAGAAGTGACTCTCACACCAACGCTCTTACATGAATTCAATGATTGAGCTCTAGAACACTCAAGAACTAATGGAAGGTTCATGGTAAGGATAATGTAGAGAAAAATAAGAAATGGGTTTTGGTTTAATAGATATGGGTAACTCTCCCCCTTGGACCCCTACCCTCTCTTGTGGATACTTAGCCCCCAAATCTTTGTCTATGTCCGTCTGCAGCTGGAAATACATTTCATTCATTATATTTCAATTTACATCGTTTACATATTACATCACTTTGGCTCCTGACCATATGCTATATTTACAATATACATCACTGGTCTCCCAGCCATGTACTACATCTACAATACACATCGTTAGTTTGGGGTTTGAAAATGAGGATGTTACAAACAACATCTTAATCGATAATGGTATCGCTTCCAACAACCTTCCTCTTGGTCTAGCCTCAAAATACTACTCAGTCATGCTGGATAAATAACAAACTCTACTATGTATCCCTCTTTAGCTTGCTCAAACCAATAATTGATTGCATGCGTCCACAAGTATATCTTGAGTCTTTCAAGTGTTTCTCGATCCCAAATTACAGGTAT
>JASDQU010501794.1:9699-28186 GCA_032191745.1 Picea mariana
AAAGATGGAAGGTAGTCACATGATCACCTGGATCTTCATTAGGCTTGGCCTCGAACTTTGGAATGTCTGAAGGAAACTTCGTTGGCATAGGAGGCCAACGTGGATTGTGACAAATATGATCGTTTAACAACCTTGTGAAATCTAGCAAGTGTAAAGTCGCCAGGAATGGTAGTTTGGGTTGCTGCTGATAACCTGGGAAAAAGGGTCCTAGAGTTTGACTGGCACCAAGTTGCCAAGAAAAGTTTGGCTGTTGGCCCAAATTCTGGTAGAAACCATGGCCCTAACCAATGTAATGATTTTGCATCTGTGGAGACATCATCGGTTGATTTCCCATAAAAGACATAGAGTGTTGGGCATGCATCGTGTTTGAAGGGCTTTGGGAAGGATTACCCCATGCCGGCCCTAATGGGAGAGGCATAGTAGTCTATCCAGGGTTCCATTGACTGTGGAAATAATTACCCCAGAACGAAATTCCAGAGGAGGGAATGGATCCTTGTCCTGAGTTCCAAGGTCCTGCTATATGTGCCCCCTGCGTAGGAATAGTACCTTGTGCAGGAGTAGATTGTCCAAAAAATGGATTGCCCCCAGAAGGGAAAGCAGTTGATGAGAAAGTGTTGTTACCAAACATCTCGTTCCAAGAAAACGTTGTCGAACCTACTGGCAAACTATGCGCAGGTGTTCCTTGACTCCTTGCTCCAAATAAACTAGTGTGTGTAGGCTGCCCGACGGACTGCTGATGCAAACCACCAAGCGAAGAGGACGAAGGAGGGATATGACCTCTTGCGTAAGGAAAAGCATTAAAAGGGATAGGAGTGCCCACAAGTTGACCTTGTAGAGGAGCGTTAGAGCTCCCTGCCCCCAGATCCAAAGTCTGTAAAGTGGAGTAGGTTAGTGTAGGACTTGTACCCGAACTAGGCATACCGTATGATAATGGAGGGCCTGTCACACTAGATCTGAAGGGGGTTGTGGCCGCCACCATAGACAGGTTTGGTCCACTGTGCGATGTAGTTGTGGCCAAGACCATGGTGTCTTGGACCAACGACGGTAAGTTAGGAGATGATTCTCCTATGGTAGCAACTGTGGTGGGAATTGAAGAATTCCCAGAAGAAGTAACAACATTTGTTTCCATAGCCGTGTGAGGCACTGTCTGGTGTTTGTGAAATTGGATTGGTACAATAAACTGTGGCCAACTATCAATGGTTGGGGTTTCAACTGAGCCAAGAGAAGTGGTTGATTCCTCCGGGAGTTGTTCGGGCACAAAGGTTTGTAACCCGGTCGCTTCAAAAGACCTTTGTTGGTCTAGCTTCTGCCTTAATGGTGGCGGGGGTGGCTCAAGTGTAACTGGCGACAGGCCCAGAAGCCTTCGTGACCGGCGAAGCTCTGGATCCTCCACTGTGTGAGAAGATCCAAGACACGCTAAGGTATTCTAAACGTTCAAAAGTAACACACACTAAAAACAAGCCCCTAAGAGATAAGACAATCAATCACTAAACTATTTGGAAGAACAGTTACAACAACCAACACTAGAGCAACTTACCGGTGCAAGTGAAACTCGAACATGAAAGAACCCTCCAGGTATACTCTGCAAAGCATGGCCCGATGTCTATCCTAGGTACCGTTGTATACCCCCGCAGTCACCTATGTATGTCCCTAAAAAGATTGGCAACTAGGTTGCCAACACGCGAATAGTCACCAGGCGGGTACAGTCGAAAGTCGGGTAGACCACAATGAGCAGGGTATCAAGCCTGAAACCTATCAAGGGTATCGAGAGAAAATGGTTCGAAATACAAGTGAGGACCTCGAACGGATTCGAGACCCATGAAGCCCCGTGGAAAATGCAAACAACGAAATCCCAAAACAAGCCCTCGATATGTGTTCTCCACTACGAATGGTCCGGCTTTGGAGGGGTTATCTCCGCTACCTTTCCGCACGCGACCTCGTGTTTATTACCTGTGTTAGAGGGGGGTCCCAGATAACTTTCCATGAAACTGGACTTAGACACTCCCTATCTAAGACTCTAATGTTTGGTTTTGAATGGCCTTGAAGAGTTTCCTCTCCAACCTAATTCAAGGCCCTAGTCCTGAACTAGTTTGTGAACCCTACAAACATAAAAGTCTAGTAGATTTTAAAATTAGCGTTGCTTTTATGGATTTTTCTTACGTCAAGGGGTATGAGGGTGAAACTGATGATCTGTAAAGACGAAAGCAAAAATGGATGAAAAAAACTGGAAACAAAAGACTTTTACTAAATGCAAAATTTCAACAACTTTTCACAAAAAAGATTTTTTTTTTTTTTTTTCTAATATTTTCTATAACAAACTCAAAGGGATTTCATTCAACTACAAGCTACTTATGATCTAAGTGTGCTGCAAAAAACTTACGAAATAAAAGAATTCTCCCTAGCTAATGATGCAGAAACACACTCTTCAACCAAAGAAGAAAATAAAAAGAGATTTTTTTATTTTATTTAAATCTTAGTAGAGCAAAACGGGAAAATACCAACAAGCAAAAAACCAAGAAAACAAATTCTGGCTTAAAGCGCAGATCGCAAAGAATCAGAGTAAAGAATCACACAATGGCAATAAAAAAAAACAAAGACTCTCACGCTTGTCTAAAAACCATAAAAAAAATAAAATATATATATATATATATATTCTGTCAACTATTAACTGAGAAAAAGCAGGCTAAGGGTAAGATGACCTAACCTACTGACTGTTCAAACCTAGACTCAAACACCTAAGAGGAATACTTCTTATCAAAGGAGGGGATGACTGCCCCACCCTGAACAAAAAGTAGACTATCAAGCACGCGACTGTCACTAAAACAGCATGTGTGCAAACGCGTGCTGAGCAGAGACAAGAAGCGTGTACATGCGGGCTGACCTTGTACAGGCCGCGTGTATGTCTAAATTCTAAGAAAAAAAAATGAAAACAGGCAGTCCAGACCAGGAAGAGGCCTCTGGTATTGATAACCAGGGTCCCTTGAAGACTTGGATGCTCTTTCTAACAGAAAATACAAATAATGAAAGGAATAATAAGGCGAAAAAAGAAATCTGAGATAGGACTGTGAACCAGCAAGACTCAAACAGGATTCCAAGAAACCCCCTGAGAATGTATAATTCTGACAGGGAAGAGGAGTACTGCCTCTAAGGTTCTCTGAACTCCTACACGCTACTGCTATCTCTACAGCTAGAATTCACACGCGGGATGTAAGAGAATAGGGCGCGGGTACACACATGTAGACCTTCTGCAGGCTGCGTGTACCTCTACGTATCCCAAAAACTACAGTCAAGAAAAAGTCAGGGAAAGCTGGTATGGAAAACCAAAGTCCCTACTAGCTCAGACCTTACAGAAAAAGACAAGCAAAGAAAAACAGAAAACCTAATCTTTAAACTACCAAAAAACTTAAATAAATCCAAGAACCCTAAAGAGTATTCTCCCCAGTACGTTCGCCAATTCTGTTGTTGAGAAAGACACCCTACGAACTAGCAAACTAGGGTCAGACTTGCATGCATATTTTGACCGAATAGAAACTACTTTTTTACCTACAACCCAAGATTTAAACCCCTCTTTCACAGTAAATGCATGGAAAAGGACCACCAACCTTATTACCGACGTTCGATGTAGATCCTCCGTTGCACTCTGATCACTTGCTTGTGTTGCTCCTTCCACAGATGACCTGCACTCAAGACAAATAACAACTATGCATGCATGCTACTTCTATACTCAAGGGTTAGAAATCAAGCATAAATTAATCAAACCATAGACAATTCATGCATTGGGACGGTAAAAGTATTCTTTTATTACTAAAAGTGAATCAACTTACAAAAAAGCTGAGACCGGCCACCACTCCTTGAACCTGATCATGGGCTCCTCTTCTTCTTTCCTTCAACTTCTTTGCGTTAAATCTCCTTTGGCATGAGGATAGGCTAAAGGGTTGGGACAATGGATTACGTAAATGGGCAGAGTTTCTTCACTATATTTTTTCCTCCTCCAAATGGTACCCCTACCCCTTCTTTTATAGGCTAAAAGGAGCTAGGGTTTTGGACGAACCCTCGACCATGCATGGCCGGGAGTTTCAGTTAACTGACCCATAGCTTTTTCTTCCATCGGCAACTTTCCTTTTTTTGTGCTTTGTTAGGTACACATGGGCTGTTGTGAGTCAGCCAACGTGCACACGCATGCAGTAATGGGTTAGGGCACGTGAGCCTTGGCACAAGAGGATTTTCAAAGAGTTGTTCAGCAGAGTTTTGGTAAAGAAGGGATATGAGTTGGCTTAATGCCAGGTAAGAATGTGTGGTGCAATTTAGGGTTATAACACTTTCTCCCCAAAGCCACCAGTACCCGCATTTGAATCTACAGTTACCCTTTTTGGCCACTCTAGATCTTCCATATTTGTCAAGGATTTTAAATGATCCAATTCGTCACTCTCCCCAATGGCCTGTTATACCAGCCAAGCTACCATCGGACATTCGTAAATTCAACGGCAAAGCGGGAGAGGACCCAAACAATCACGTTATGAATTTTCACCTATGGTGTTCATCCAACTCGTTGATGGATGACTCTATTCGTTTACGTCTTTTTCAACGAACCCTCACAAGTTCTGCTGTGAAGTGGTATATCGAATTACCATGAGGTTTCTTCTTTGATTTCAACACCCTAGCTATGGATTTCCTCACACACTACCAGTTACCAATCCATTATAAAATGGGGACCGAGATTTTGAGTTCTTTCAAACAGAATAAGGCCACTCATATATCCGATCACATTCATGAGTGGTGACGGAGACGACGTCTCATTAAACTCGAACTCCCCGATCAGTTGCTGGCAGAATGGTTCACAAAATCATTTGTGAATGACATCGGTCGTGACATCGCCATGGGTGGATTAGTCACAGAAGAACAGGACATAAGTTGTGCTCAATATCTTCACCTTGTTTACTCACAAACGAGTACCCTTTACGATTTACTACCTGACTTACCTCGTCCTTCCACTTCCGCCACTTCAACTATTCTTGTTGCTTCGCATGCAGCTGACGGTGTGATTAGCACTTTCCAGGCCCAACCACATTCCGCCTTAAGCGCAAACCCCAAACCTGCTTCTTCTAATGTTCAAAATGCTCCGTCTCCTACCCCTCCCATCAAAAAGACTTCTGAGGTAAATGCAGTTCAATCTACCCCAGCCGGTAAAAACAAATCCAGAAAGGGAAGGGGTAAGAATAAGGAGGACAAAAATACTTCTCAAGCAGAGCGAACCAAAACTACCCCTTTTGATGATCGGGATAAGCGCAAACCACGATACCCTTGTCTTATCTGTGGTGATGATCACTACACGAAGGATTTTCCACGACACGTCGATGTCACTAAGTTCCTTTAAGGAGCTCCAAAACAACCTGCTTCAGCCGTTTTGTCCCAACCCTTCCTGTCTCAACAACAGGCTCAGTTGGTCATTCATGACCAACCTTCATCTTCTACTACGTCTTATGTATTGATGTGTACTAGCGATTCAAAGCAAAATGACATTGCACTCACCACTCGAGCCAAAGATTATTCTCCCTCTAAAGAGAAGGTTGATGATCTACCTCCTTCCTCGGTACAACCCTCTCTCGTGAATCCACCTACCAATGGTCCTCTTCATCTCGAACAGCCGAGCCTCGACACAGTTCTTCGACCCCCCCCCCAAAGGGTGTCGTTCAAAAATCGACTTTCAATCCTCATGCTCGTGCTGCCCAGAACTACAACATTGTTGAAGATCTAGCCCAAGCACCTTCTGCGATGTCAGCCCTCAATGTCCTTCAAAGTTGTCCCAAACAACGGAAGGCACTGTTGAAAGCTATAGGTGGAATCGACCCGACGAATACGAATTTAATAATTTTTTACTTGGAAGATCACATTCCAAGGTGACCCCCTCAACTCGCATTCCAGATCCAAGTGATTGTCTCTGACAAAAACATTTGTCAAACCGTTATCGATGAGGGTGCCTCGATGTGTGTCATGTCTCTTACTTGCTGGAAATCCATTGGCTCTCCCTCTTTGAATGAATCCTAGAATACTCTCAAAGCCTTCAATGGCTCTGGTTTTAAGCCCTATAATGTCCTTCCTTTGTTTCCCATCACGTTAGAAGGAAAAACGATCCAAGTTGAAGTGGAAGTCTTCGACACTCCCCTTGATTACAATCTTCTACTTGGCCGCAGTTGGATCGATTCCATCCGCGCAGTTGTGTCGACACTTTTCTGTGTGGTACATTTCCCACATCAAGGGAAGGTTGTCACTGTCGACTAATTAGCCTTCTTTAACTCTGATACTCGTAATGGAAATGTATCGTTCATCTCTAAAACCCCACCGGGTTATGAGAATGTCAGTGTAGGCCTTATCAAAGACTCTTTGTTAATGGGTACTTTCCCCATTCCACCGCCCAATGTTCCACGCTCATCCGTTGCTTCAATCAACATGATCTCCACCTCAATTCATGAACTTCCTGCGTCTCATGACCCCTGGATAGTAACTGACCCTGGATATTATCTCCGTTACGGCGACGAAATGCTGTTAAGTCTAGTTGAATCTGCCTATCAGGCCATTCAATCGACAACCCCTTCTTCCCCCTCTCTTGGTGAGTTATCTCCAGATCCTTTCCATCTCATTTTTCCCACTGACGAGATGATCATGTCTATCATGGAGGACACCCCTTGGGACGATGGACATCATCGTTCCATCCTCTTTCTGGAGCAACATACCATTGAGAAATACCAACGGATCTCGACCCCATCGACCGTTGTCGTCATCTCAACCGTTCCCGGGTCCACACACAATGTGTTTTCCGAAGGGAACTTAAGAAATATCTCACCCACTATTCCCCTCGACATATCCGTCAAACCTGGGATTATCGAAAATGTCCATATCGGAGCTTCGTGTTCTTCTGACGAAGTCGTCACATACACATCCCTTTTCAAAGAGTTTCATGACATCTTCACCTGGAGCTACGAATAAATGTCAGGTATCGACCCTGAGATTGTGATACATGAGATCAAGACATACCCCAACGCTAATCCCGTCCGGCAATGCCTTCGTCCAGTTCACCCACATAAAGCGGCGGCTATCAAGCTCAAAGTTGAGAAACTTCTCAAAGCCGGCTTTATTTATCCAGTGGCTCTCACTGACTGGGTTTCCAATCTTGTCCCGATCGACAAGAAACAAGGCACAATTCGTGTATGCATTGATTATAGGGATATCAACAAAGCTTGTCCCAAAGACAACTTTCCTACCCCCTTCGTCGATCAGATTGTCGACGATTGCGTCGGAAGTGAAATCTTCTCTCTCATGGATATTTTCTCCGGGTATAATCAAATCAACATTGTTCCCGAGGATCAACATAAGACTGCTTTTATTTGTCCTTGGGGTACTTTTGCTACTTTTTAATGCTCTATGTCTTATGCTTTCCATGATATCAAGCACATCATTCAACCATATCTGGACGATTTTCCTGGTCACTCAATGCACCGAGTCAATCATCCAACCCACCTCTGAGCCATTTTCGTCCACTATCGGTTCTACCGTATATGTTTGAATCCTCATAAGTGCATTTTCTGCGTGGAATCTGGCTTCCTTCTAGGTTTTATCGTTTCGCGTCAAGGGATCCGAGTGGATCCTTTAAAGGTTGAGGCAATCCTTAATCTCCCTCCTCCTTTTACACTTCGCCATTTGCAAAGTTTGCAATGGAAAGCAAACTTTCTTCATCGTTTTATCCCAAATTACACTAAGATAACTCGTGGATTTACGTGGTTACTAAAAAAGGGGTCTGAGTTCGTATGGGATACCATCGCCAAGAATTATTTCGAAGCTTTGAAATTGTCCCTAACGCATGCTCCGCTTCTTTTTCCTCCTGATTACAGTCGCGATTATTTCCTTTACCTTGCTGCCTCGGATTACACCATTGGTATGGTTCTTGTCCAAGAGGATGATGCTAACGACGAACATGTTATCTACTACTTGAGTTGAATTCTAACGCCTACCGAAATCAAGTATTTACACGTTGAAAAACTGGCCTTGGTTGTCGTCCAAGCCGTCCAACACTTTTGGCACTATATCCTCTCGTGCAAGACTACAGTGATTTCTAACTGCAACCCTATGCAACACATTCTCACACGTCAATTGCTAGGGGGGAATTACTCCGAATGGATTGTGATACTCCAGGAGTTTGACTTAGAATTTGAACGCGCCAAGTCTAAGAAGTCCTTAGTGTTTGATGAGTTGATATGTGACTTTCCCTATTCCGAAACAAAAAATGTAGCAGCTGATTCATTACTTGATGAATCCCTTTTCCTCATCAGCATTGATGATCTTTGGTATGGCAATATCATTCTATATCTCCAGACCTAGAATTTCCGGCCAACTTTGTCTAGTACTGATTGACATCGAATACGATACCAAGCTCGTCAATACATTATCCTTGGGGATACTCTTTATCATCGGGGGATTGACTCCATTTTTCAACGCTGCCTCACATTCGACGAGGCCGAGAGAGATCTGAATGACTGTCATTCTGGAGCCTGTGGTGGTCATATGTCTGGGTATGCTACTGCCCAGAAGATCTTACGAGCAGGGTATTTTTGGCCTTCTTTATTTAACGACTGCATAATCGTCGTTTAAAAATGCCATGCTTGCCAGACCTATAATAACAAGATACAGTCACATCCCGCTCCTCTTCACCCTGTGGTCTCCGTTGGTCCCTTTGTGAAATGGGGCATCAATTTCATGACATGTCACCCCCACTCAGTCGGGGGGCATGGGTACATCATTGTAGTTGTATATTACTTTACGAAATGGGCCGAGGCAATGCCGACATTTGACAACACTGGAAATACCGCAGCATTATTCATTTTTAATCACATCATAGCTCGTTTTGGTGTTCCCCGGGCTATCATCATTGATCATGGTACCACTTTAGAAACTTCATGACGTTCGAACTTACTAAAAAGTTGGGTCTTCGCCATGAAAACTCAACGCCCTATTACCCACAAGCCAACGACCAAGTTGAAGCAATTAACAAAGTTCTAATAACTATGCTCCGACGAATGATAGGGATTTACAAAACAAGTTGGCACACAATGTTGTTTTCAGCATTGTGGTCTTACTGGACATACGTCAAGTCCGCTACTGGGTTTACACCTTTCCAGTTAGTCTATGGTTTGGAAGCCATTCTCCCGATTGAATGTGAGATACCCTCTTTAAAACTAGTTGTTGAACTCCTACCAAACACTTCTGCTAAGGAAGAATGTCTATTGTATCTTATGCGATTAGATGAAACTCAAATCAATGCTACCCTAGTCATAGAAGCTCAGAAAAAACGTGTCAAGGCCCAATACGACAAACATGTCAAGCCTCGCATTTTCTCCAAAGGAGATCTCGTTCTCCTCTATGAACAAGATCAAGATATGCTAGGAGCTGGAAAATTTTAAGCTATGTGGCGAGGTCCTTATATCGTTAGACGAGTGTTGGAAAAAGGGGCTTATGAGTTAGTAGATTACAATGGTATCCCTTTGAGTGAACCCAAGAATGGGTTGTACTTGAAGAAGTACTATGCATAAAATCACCTGTGCACGAGTACTTGTATTTTTATTGTATCATAATTCTTGTGTGTTACTATAGCTTGCTTTTGTCGTTATATGGTCTCTACCCTTATGTAACGTTGTGTTTGATTTCTAGATGTCGGAGTCATTGCTACCCTATATTGGCTTCGCTGATGACGCTAGCCGTAGTACTCAGAACCTTGCTTCCGCTGCATGGGAAATTTACGCCCCTACAAGTGAACTTGTCTCCTTACGAGGTGTGTGTCTCGGTCGTGTGACCAACAATATTGCAGAGTATAGCACCGTTATCGAATTATTGGTTGATTCTATCTCGCTTGGAATCCGTCATTTGGTTGTGCAACTCGATTCGCAGCTTGTAGTACTACAGTTAAGTAATGTCTATACTATTCGAAGTCCTACTTTGTTACGGGTGTATTTGCGAATTCACCTCTTGGAACATTATTTTGATTATATTGAATATCAACATATTCCTAGATGTCTAAATATATTAACTGATGCATTGGCTAACTATGTATTAGACAGACATTTGGATCATTTATAAATCAATCACATCAATTTTTACACAACACAAGATAAACCGGTAGAATCCATCTGTATATATAACGATCAAAAGAGTTTTTTACAAAAAGTTTTGTCCAAGGACCAAAATGTCAAAATATGAAGCTCATAGCTTCTACAAAATGACATCATGGATGACGTTCATGATAACACACGACTTCCCAGGCAACCCTATGGAGCATTCGACCTATGGACTCTGACACTCCTATTGTATGACGTTGATAATGTCGTGGAACCTCTCCAAGAGGCATGTCTAGAATATTTGTTGTCAAACCCTCTATGTTTTGTTCCACTGCTTGATAATTCTCGGCATCCAATTGTGGCATTGGCGCTACCTCTCCTCGCCGCTGAATGGGAGAAGTACCAGGAGATCGGTAAGGTCCCACATCTGTGTCATCAACAACAAATTTTGTATTTAGTCTTTGGACAAACATATAAAAAACATTTGCATATGATAAAATTCACAAAAAACATTTAAAAAAGGAAAAAAAGTGTGTACTTCTTACCAAGTTCCCCCCACTGAGAACCCTCGGGCAGGACTAAGTCCGGATCTCCTCGAAAATCCAACCCAGCATAATCATAATCGTCGACCATCAGCATCTGTGGTCGCAACCAGTCAAAGAAGGTATCATCATACTTGATAATTGGTCTAGCTACGTGCTGGGCCATGAGCTGACACCATCTCAGCATTCTTGGATCTGTTGGGGCCAGTAAATTCCACTCAACCTGTAGCCTCAGTAATGGAAACCTCTCGAGAAAGAAGGACACCAACAAAGATCCGTACCCAAAATGCTTCAGATCGCCTCATCTGCATTTGGTCAACTTCTTTTTCATACTACGAAGCACAACATCTACCCAGTTAAAAACCTAAGGTTCAGTACACTCTATGGCATACTGAAAGTAACTATGTAGCACCATGTGAGGAGCGGAGCTCCCAGCCATCTGAGCTATGGTGAACAAGATAGTACGGAGGGTCAAATCTCGTACTCCCTAAATAGCTACTTTCCCTTTCTTCCTCTCTGCCTCGGGAACACAGTGTAAGCAGCAGTACTCACTCATGGGAAGCCCACCACCTCTGCTACCAGTCAGGCTCACGTGGTACCCACACCGTGACATTCTAGTCAAGAAGTAAATGTCCTCAATATCTAATGAAAATGTGTGGACCCCTACATGAAATACTTGCTGATTGGGATCCCACATATGCACAAGGTACTCCAATAACCTGATTTGGGCCCTCATGCCCGGGATACGAAAGTACTTCAGAAGACCACAGTTTCTCAAAGCGGAAATAGTGGGTGGATGATTTCCAGCAATGGCATTGTCTTCTTCTTGCTCCCTTTCATGCCATTCAAGAACCATTGTGATGGCCAACTACCTACATAAGAAGCACAAAAAGAATATTAGTAACTCTATTCATAAATTGGTTCTCTTTCATTGAGCAAAACTTCAAAAACAATTTATGCTTTATGGTTCTCGCAAGTGCCCTTTAGGCACAGTGTGAGGTTCTCACAGGCTACTGTGGGCTCACCTACGAGAATGACCCATTCTCACAGGTCCCGTGTAGCCCACCTGCGAGAATGGTTGAGCGCCATATAAACCCCAAAACAAACTCAAAATGGTGGATTTTACCAATGAAAATGAAAAATTAAACCATGAAAAAGTAGAGGATAAAGTGCCTACCTCACTGCCGCTGATGGTTCGTCGAATGGATGCTCGTAACTCCCGCAATCTGAGGCTGAATTTCGAGGGTAAAAGAGGGGTTTTTGGGCTCAAATAGTGGTAAAGTGAAAATGATATGGTAAAAAGAGTTTTTATTTCTTTATATTGACTTTTACCATGTTATTGAATTTTTAATAATTATTTATTTATTAAAACCTAAACCCTAATGCCCTTTTGAGTGTAACTTTTGCAAGCGTAACGATTTCGATGGTCATGTATAGGGATGCGGACATATTTTTTCTTCTTCATCGCATGTTTTGTTTGTTTTTTATGGTTTTTGTATAAAACCTCGAGCCAGGTCGTTTTCCGTTCTCATGCTTGAAAATACATGAGAACGCGATCGAGCATACTTTTATCACTTTTTTGGGCTCAACAAGGTTATACGAAAAAGGAGCCCCCTTGGAGTCCTCTTTAAGCTCTTTTCAGACTCTCTAAACATGAAAATATAGTCGAGCGACCTTGCTATTTTCACGCTCGATAAAGTATTTGAAGAAAGCATCTATTGGGTGATAATTTATCTCTTTTTCTATCTGATCAGACTATTTTACGAAAAAGGAACTGAGAGAGTTCTCTTTTAAGTTTTTTTCCAAACTTTATAATCATGAAAAATCTTCGAGTTTTCTATATTTGGACTCGTTAAACAAACATCGACAGACCCATAATGGGACCGAACCACTCCTTCTTAGGGTTCGTTAAACATGCTCTAAAGGACTTATCCGAAGGATAAGCTTATATCAACAAGCATATGTTATCCTCCTCAAGCTTGCGTAAAAATAAAGAGGTACTCGCCAGAAATGGTGGGGGAAAATTTGGAAAAGGGATATGTTATCATCTTCATATTAATTGGCAGTAAGTGTCGCTCTTGAACATGACACCCCCTATTCATTATTTGAAGTCAGTTTGGGAAATCCATTTGTCTCTCATTCGATTTGCTACAAGGTCATACCCTGTGTCGTCTTTGAGTCAAGGTTGCAAATCATTGGTTGTGTCATTCATATGTTCAAGAGAAGTTCATCTAAAACCTCTATTGAGTCGGCCATCTGCAGTTGTCCATTCTCTCCGTGTCGGCCTTCCCTGTGTCTAGTCTAACTTACATCATACTCTGTTTCACCTTCAAAATCTATTACTCATTTCGTGTCATTGATGGGGGATACATCAAGGCCCTCTTGTGATGAGTTTTGTTCCGTCGAATTCAACTCATTATCCGGAATCAAGACTTAGAAATTCTTTGGTACCTTAGAACTTGCATGACTCAATGGCAGGTTTCCTCGCTTTCGACAGTGGGTTTAAATCATTGACCCCTGATCGAAAGATTCCATCAGATGTTCAACCTCAACTCATTCATTCACACTCGATGGATTGTACTAGAGTACCTTGGGAGTCATTGACACTAATGGTGATTTCCCTCACACTTGTTAACGGTTTCATCAATGACCGATAATCAAGTGGTTTCTACCATGTTCGACTTCAACACATGTAATCACATGGTTAGATTCATACTTTTGGGCGACGAGATTGAAGACTCTAGATATCATCTCTGTGTCCAGGTTGTGATGGAATATGTATAATTTGTGACACATAGATCCACTTTGTATGTCTCATGGCTATGTCATCTTAATTTGAATTTTCTCGCATAGATCCACAGTGTATTCCTGGTGGCTATACTATATTTTGATGGCATGGATCCACAGTGTATGATTGGTGGCCATGACCTATGTCTAAAATGTCATCCGTCTGTGATCTGAGTATGGGAATTCCTACCTCAGAATTAATATATATGATATTATGCAGATGCTTGGTTGTTCACAGGTTTCTGATTAGGTGCGTTCCTGGTTCCCGACACACACATGCAGCTTACAAAGTCTTTCGGCTGTCACTGATTCTGACCTCATACTTTGGGGGGCATTCTGTTACCCGTGATTTTGGTCATCATGATGGTCTATTGATGATGGTGTACTCAGGCTCCTCATAAGAACTTTCTCCCGAGAAAAGTGACATTCATCTCTTCTCAAAAAACATACTTTTGAAGAGAGTTCGCAGGTTGCTAATATACCAGGGTGTGAGAATGACCCATTCTCGCAAGCTTCCTTAAGCTAGGGTGTGAACTTCTCACACTGTGCTACATAGCTAGGGTGCGAACTTGCTCTAAGGCTTGGAAAAAGATGAATTCTCGATGGTTCTAGAAGGGAATCTTCTAGAAGAATGGGTTGGCATTCGAATGGCTATCCTTTTACTGGTTTCCTTGATATTTTGGGATCATTCTTATCCAAGTAACAATCTCATTCTCTCCTATATATTGATGGAATTCTCATGGAAAAGTTTAAGCAAGATTCATTGGAGAATTGGTGAAAGAATTGTGTGAAGGACCTAGCTTGAACAGGAGCTTGGAAACTCTAGCAAGTCTATCAAGAGGATTTGATCTTCTTCATGCAAAGATTGAGAAAGTGTGTGTGTTGGAGCCAAGAGCCACCGAAAGGAAGCTTGTGACATCAAGGCGATGAGGTTGTAATCTTCTACTTTCAATTAATATGATACAGTGGCATGGCCTTTTCCCATAAAGCTATTCTCACTTTATTGTGTAATTCCTTGATCATACACATAAGTTGATAGTTGAATATATTTTGCTATCTTCACTTTGGTTGGTTTTTTTTGTCTTGGTCTTGAATTCATGAGAGCATCGGAGCGAAGAGTGAGCAACAGAGACCCTAGGAAGCGAGACCCTAATTCAATGGTCAAAACTTAGGGAAAGAGTCATGTCCTGTCTTGTTTTGTTCTAGATCCAGGTGGATCTAGGGAGATATGTTAGTGTCTGCACCTACCGATTAGTCCGATAATAGTCAAGATCACCCAAACAACCCTTAAGCCCAAGTACCCTTGCAATCTTTGTAGGGGTAGCCATATTCTTAAGGTTTTCCCTGGTCTATCCAAGGTTATAGAAGCTTGATCTACACACCCTTGCCAACCCATTTCATCAGCCTCTGAACAAAATTTTGATGACCTCCCGTCAACCAGTCATGATACGATTGGGAAGAAGAAAATTAGAGTCAAGTTCCTATGTATGTTATGCAAAGGGAGTCATCTCACTCACCTTTGTTCTCGTATGGGCGAAGCCTCAAAATTGCTGGAAGACATGACTGTTTCACAGCCTCAACTTCCAACTGCTTACCGTAAGCTTTCTCTCAACCCCCCTATAGTTGATGGAAAGATCACTCTGGTCCCTTCACCGGTCAATCTGGTTGATCATGTCGTCAATATGGACACGTACTTAGTTGAACTAGTTGACAAAGTGGTTGATCCGATACCATCCTCGGTCAATCCCGCTCTCCCCTCAAAGAGTGAAACTAAAGCGGTCAATCTGATCCCATCCGCTGTCGATCCCACTCTCCCGTTAGAGAGTGTCCCCAAAATGGTCGATCCATTTCCACCTGTCGACCCCATTCTCCCCTTGGAGAATGCAACCCAAGTGGTCGATCCGATATCATCATCGGTCGATCCTACTCTCCCATTAGAGAGTAAACCTGATACTGCCCATGTTTTTCTCGTTGATATAGAATCTACCATGTTGGTGGGTATTCCTCCTCCTCCCATGGAACCCCCTCCAAGTAATGAGGCCATCCATTTTGATTGGGGTGTGCTAACTGGACCTCGTCTTCCCTCTTACATTCCTTTCCAGATTATAGTACAGGTTTGTGGTCGAGATGTTCCTCAGACACTGATAGATGAAGGTGCATACCTTAGTATTTTGTCCTCTTTTTCTTGGCAAGCTTTGGGTTTTCCTCAGATTGCCACGGTTACGCAGAATTTGTTAGATTTTAACAGAAGAACCAGTCAACCTTTAGGGACCCTTCCTCAATTTCCTGTAAATTTGGGAGGGAAAACTGTCTTTATTGATGTCATGTTTGTCCAAGACCCCTTGGATTTTTCTTTACTCCTTGGGCAAAATTATGTCTATGCCATGAAAGCTATTGTGTCTACTCTTTTTTGTGTGATATATTTCCCTCATGATGGACGAGTTGTGACTGTTGATCAACCTTCATTGATTGACCCCGACTGGATTTCCTCCCTAAATGGTTCTTATATGCAGATGGTATCACCCCCACCATAGGTCAATTATGTGGCGTTGTCGCCCATGGCTTCAACTTATGAAGACTTAGATCTAGTAGTTGACATGGTGATCTCTTCGATAAGGTTGTTAGAGCCTAATCTCTTTACTCTTGTCGCAACCCTCGACATGTTGTCCTTCCAGAGTGTCTTTCTTCCTTCCAGTGAAGACCTCTTGGAAGCCATGACCGAGTTTTGTCCCTTGACATGGTGTCCTTTCGGAGCATTGTCCTCTTGGAATCCATGATCAAGAAGATTCCGAGGATATTTTTTGCGTCTCTGAGGCAACCTCGTTAAAAAATGAAACAGAGGTCTTTGAGCATGGTTTTCTAATTTCAATTTCGTTAAACAATGAAACCACTTATGAGGATAGTTTTTTCATCTCTGTGGTAACCTCGTTAAAAAATGAAACAAAGATTACAAGCATAGTTCTTGTTTTTGTGTCAAGCTCATTAAAAAATGAAATAGCTTTCCCCCTCTCTATTTGAGTCAAGTCCTTTGTATAGTATTTGAAGCTTCATTTCATTCTCCTTCGTAGTTGGATGAAATGAAGCTTGGGGGGCATTTGCCTCAGCCTCTGGACTTCATGCTGAAGTTGAGTCGCTAGCTTCTTAAGATGGGGGCTAAGTACCAACCATGCGAATTCGTGGACAATGCATT
The DNA here is from genome assembly GCA_032191745.1 of Picea mariana. Lineage (NCBI taxonomy): Eukaryota > Viridiplantae > Streptophyta > Pinopsida > Pinales > Pinaceae > Picea > Picea mariana. The sequence continues at coordinate 26,322 of JASDQU010501794.1, forward strand.
GGGAAGTTCAAGCATAGTTTTTACTTTGGTTCAAGCTTGTGTAAAAATGAAACCACCTACCTCAAGCATAGTTTCCTCTAGTTCAATATTGTGTAAAAATGAAACCAGGTTCAAGCATAGTTTTGTTTAGTTTTTAAGCTTGTGTAAAAATAAAATCTATCCCAAGCATAGTTTTATTTTGTTTTAAAGCCTGCATAAAAATAAAAACAATCCTGAGCTTAGTCTTTGTTCTTTCCCATGCTCGTAAATACGTGAGAATAAGTTACCGATCTTAGTCTTTGTTCTTTATCGTGCTTGTAAATCAATGAGAATGTAACCAAGTATACTTTTATCACTTTTTTGGACTCATAAAGGTTATACAAAAAAGGAACCCCCTGGAGTTCTCTTTTATCTCTTTTCAGACTCTCTAAACATGAAAAGATTGTCGAGCAATCTTGTTCTTTTCACGCTCATTAAAGAATTTGAAGAAAACGTCTATTGAGCGATAGTTTATCTCTTTTTCAGTCTCATCAGACTACTTTATGAAAAAGGAACTGAGAGAGTTCTCTTTAAGTGTTTTTTACACTCTATAAATATGAAAAAACCCCAAGTTTTCTATCTTTGGACTCATTAAACAAACATCGAAAGACCCATATGGGACCGAACCACTCCTTCCTAAGGTTCGTTAAACATACTCTGAGGGACTCGTCTGAAGGATGAGCTTACATTTCAAGCATATGTTATCCTCCTCAAACTTGTGTAAAAATAAAGAGGTACTCCCCAAATATGTTGGGGGAAAAAATTGGGAAAGAAATATGTCTAAACCTATATTCCATGGAAGAGTCACTTTTGAACATGACACCCTTTCACTTGCCTTGTGTCTAGGTTGGAAAATCCACTTTTCTCTTGATCATACTCCTTTATAAGATTACAAATCGGTCGGTGATCCCTGTTTTTGAGTCAGTGTTTCCAAGACAGTTGTTGTGTCGTCAATATGTTCAAAGAGAAGTTCAACCCAGAAATCCTTCTATTGCGTCAGCCATTTCTGTAGTCCTTAAAGCCTTCTATTGCATCGGCCATCCCTGAGTCAGTCCTGAATCACTTGTTACTCTGATCTACATCAAATCTTGTTACTTGTTTCATGTCATTGATGTGGGATACATTAAGGCCCTCCTATGAAGAGTCTTTTCCTGTCGACTTCAACTCATTATCCAGGAATTAGACTTAGAAACTAATTGGTACCTTGGAACTTGCATGCCTCAATGGAAGGTTTCCTCTCTTTCGACAATGGGTTTTCATTATTGACCCCTAATCGGGAGATTCCGCCGAGTGTTCGACTTCAACTCATTAACTCACATTCGTTGGATTGTACTAGAGTACCTTGGGAGTCATTGACATTAATGGTGATTTCTCTTGCACTTGTTAACGGTTCTCATCATTGACCAGTAATCAAGTGGTTTCTACCATGTTCGACTCCAACACATGTATTCGCATGGTTAGATTTGTACTATAGAGTGGTGGAGGTGAAGACCCTGGATCTTTTTTGACAGATTCAGGTTGTGTTGGAGTATATTCAGTGTTTACTGTTTGATAGATCCACATTGTATGTCTCGTGGCTATGATCAAATTTGAGTCTTTAACACATAGATCCATAGTGTATTTGTGGTGGCTATGTTCATATTTGAGTCATATTTGTTGGAGATGAAGATCCTAGATCTTTTTTGACTGATTCAGGTTGCATTGGAGTATATTCAGTTTTTACTGTTTGATAGATCCACATTGTATGTCTCATGGCTATGTTCAAATTTGAGTCTTTAACACATAGATCCATAGTGTATTTGTGGTGGCTATGTTCATATTTGAGTCATATTTGTTCGATAGACCTA
>JASDQU010501794.1:29500-41632 GCA_032191745.1 Picea mariana
AGGCTCTTGGTTAGCCTGAGCCGCTCCATGAATTTGTCTTTGTCCTGACTTCCTTGAGGGCCATATACATTAGTAATGGCTCCATCCTGGTTGGTGCCTATTAGAGAGTAGTGGGCAGTGATTGTGCTGAGTGTTGTGAAGGGCTTGCTGATAGTGATATTGGCTGGATCCCATAGTATAGCCAGGCCTCCTGAGGCCCCTATAGCGTCCGTTGTGATGGAGCTGCAATCTCGCCAAATGCGTCTTGAGATTGCTTCCACCTCTTCACCCTTGCATTTAGTTTCTTGGAGCAATAAGATGTCTGGTTTCTCTGCTATTATGCATTCTCGAAGGATCCGTTGCTTGGATCTCCCATTTAGGCCTCGTATGTTCCAGGTTATGATCTTCATCATTAAGAGGTGGGGGAGGTGGGGAGATATCTCTCCGAAAGCTTATGAATCTGTCCTGAGTTTATCATAAGGTTTCCTGCTTCTCTGATCAGTTGATGTGCCGGCTTGCGTCCTCTCCTCTTACTCTCCCGCGGGATCTTTTTCGGGCCAGAGTTCTGGTCAAGTGCTATGCCCAGGCGTGATGTGGATCCGACTGAGGAATTAAGGAAAACCTTGTGAACTTTGCGAAGTTGCTCCTCTGGAAGGGTTTGCAAGTTCTTTTGGTTCAGGGCTTCTTCCATCTTTTCTAGATCTATCTCTGCCAGTTCTCTGTCATCCAGCAGCATTGGTGTATCCCCCTCGCCCTCTTCTTTGTCTTCAAGATGGATTTCCTTTGAAAGGGGGGGGAGATTGGGTTGCAGGTCTTTCGGCGGCGGCGGTTGGGGATTCATGTGCGGATTCTGTACCTCCTCCTCCTCTGGTAGTTGCTCCAGGATCTCATAAGGGTTCTTGGTAGCGATGCTGGGCTTGGGGACCAAGGATGGCTTCTTGGCTGTATTCCGTCGTTTTGTTGTGACTGGAATGAAGCCATCTGTTTGCTTGGTATCATTTGTCTTGGTGACTGGCTTGATTAGAGGGCAGTCTCTGAAAAGGTGCCCATGTTCATGGCACCTTCGGCACCTAAAAGGAATATGTTTATAATCCAGGGTTTGCACCCAGTCCTCATCTTGATATTCCAGTGTTACCGAGCCAGGGATTGCTTTGGAAATGTTCATGTAAACACAAATCCTGGCGTATGAGGTGTACTTGCGTTGTCGAGTAGCTTCGGATGCTTTCACATAATGTCCTAGGGTGTTGCCGATGCCCATTAGGATTTCCTCCAACCAAAACTCCCGTGGGAGGGAATACATTCTGATCCAGACGGGGGCCATGGTGAAATCTTCCTTATCAGGGTTAAATCTTTCAGTCCAGAAGCGAAGGAACAGCCCTGCCGAGTTGTAGAAGTACGGGCCATTTTCGAAGATTCTGTCTTTGTCTTCTAAGTTGTATAGAATGATGGTGAAAAAACCCTTGGAACTGAGTTGGAGCTCATACTCACCTTTAGGGTTCCACCAATGCTTTATCCATTTGTTGAGATCTCTTTCTGTCGGCCATAGTCCCAGAAACTTGCCAATGAGGGCATGCTCCCGCATAAACTGCATGTGTTCGCCTACTCTGTTGGAGCTGATGAGGTAGCGTGGCATCTTCTCTGCTTGCGGTATGCATTTGCCCGGCTCCCATCGCCGCGGCTGCTTCCGTTGAGAGGTGCCAGCGTCGGTCTCCATGTCTGCTTTCAGTCCTTGTTCTCGAGCTAGGAGTTGTTCGCGTAACAGCTGCGGCGGCTCGAAGGTGGGCCGGGTAGTTCTAGTATCCCCCTTCTCATTCGCTGTAACATTGCGATATGAGGGGGGTTGCTCCCCCTCCCCTGCGCTCATCTTCCTGTATCAGAAGATGCCAGTGGGGGGAGGAAGACGAAGGAGGCGGTTCTAGTCAATATGCGAAGGCCGAAGGCCGGGTCTTAGTCGCCATAGAATGTCCTCTACTTTCAGTTTTGTATTTCATTTGTTCCTTTCATTTGTATTTTTACATTCTTCTTTTGCACAATTTTTTTTTTTTTAAATGAAGCATTGGTTCCTTGTACTTATTACTTGAGAATCAATTGATATTTTTGTCTACGGATATAAACCCTGGGTGATAATCCCAACTATCTTACCCTAGCCAAGTAAGATTCAAAAATGTTGGAGTGAGGTTCTTCATACCTTTTCCTCAACATTTATTTGGCGACCATAGTAGGGAGATTTTTTCCATATCTCTCAGGTTCTTGTATCTTTATTTTTGTAATTATTTTCTTTGTTTTCGTTCTTATTTTGGCTTTGATTGATTTTTTCCATGACGGTACCTGTTACTAGACAAACCAATATTGGTGATGGTCTTGACAATCAAACTAGCATTTCCTTGACTTTATTTAATACCATTTTAGAAACTGCTAGGAGTCGTGTTGAATTATATAATTCTTGGGAAGTCATTTCCAAAGATATCAGAGTATGTAAAAAGTGGGAAACCTGACAAAGACTACCCACAAATAAACCTCCTGATTAGGTCATTTGTACATGTCCTCTATTTTGCGTGCTTCTCTAAGAACAAGAGATTTATCCCCTGAATTTTATCCTATATCTGAAATAGGGAGGAGAAAGGCTTTCATAGAAATTCAACCAACTAATCTTCGTTGGAACTTATTTGATTTAGCTAGTTCTATTGTACCTATAACCTCATTCACTTTTAAAATGACATCTTCTAGTAGCGGCATAGGTAACAGAGGTTCCTCCTCTTCACAACCTTCAACATCATCTGTAATTGGTAGCATTTACAACCATCAATTTCCTATCCAATCTACAACTAATCTGGTTAAAGTCATTAAAAAATATGGCCTTTTTCAAGTTGAAGAGGATGCAACCACCACCCAGTGGCATGTATCTTCTCCTCTAAATCTTGCACCAACGACTCACCCCCTTCCAAAGTTTAAGGATTATTTGCCCAAGTTTTTAGGAAACGACATTATTACTACTAATGAACACTTAGTAGCATTTTATAATGCTTTTCATAGCATAGGGGAAAATGACAACGATACATGCATGCACTTATTTTTCAACTCTCTAGAAGGGAAGGCTACCACAATTGTTTTTTACTTACCACCTAAAATCCTTTCCACGTGGGAAGAATTGGTCTACTAGTTTAAATCGACATACGAGAAACCCAAAATCCCAACTGATCAATTAAAGGAATACAATAATATTACCTATAACAATAGAGAGACTATCGAATCATTCAATCTGTGTTTCACCAAGTTGTACAATCAAATTCCTGAACTGATTTGCCCCCAAAAATATCTCCTTAACTATAATGAATGTCAAAGGGACCTATTTTCAATAATTAACCAAGGGCATATCAATTGCCTTCTCTAGCAATTATCGACTACCTTCTCCAACAATTATCCAAGGGAATATCAACTTCTTTCTCCATCAATTATCAACTGCCTTCTCCATCAATTATGCAAGGTAATGAATGGAGAATTCAAACCAAGGCATATCGCATTGGGAGCATTGTCTTTGGATGCATGGAACAATTCAAGCTCTAGTTTGAATTTTGGACATGTGAAACACAGTGTATTCTTCTTGGACTAAAGAAGATTAGGGAAATTTAAAAATATAGCCTCCATCCACAACAACAACTCACATGGATAATACTACAATATCTTCACCTGAATGAGCATCACACATGGATACAAGTTTCGTTAATCAGAGCTTGGCTTTGATACCATATGAGAAATATAAACCAGGATGCACAAATAATAAACACAATGAAGAATGAACAACAAGATGAACCCAATGAAGATATTCAATATTGGTTTTGAGTCATCATTACAATAGTGTATGCCTCTTTTATAGAGATTGAAAATGGTTATAAGATTTAACAACTTCTTATTCGAGAGGAGGTGGTTGAGTGATTATTTCAACCATCATCCAACAATAACTCAATGCCTAAAAACTTGATATTATTACATAACTAATCATTATAATCTAACATCAACAATGATTTTATGAAACATCTTTCTCCTACCACCATCATCATATAACCCCTTGGGGGGTTAGAGCAATCATGCATATCCAATATATGTATATCAACCATACCACAATAACATAACATGATCCACAACCATCAAATATGAAACCAAGGGGTGATAAACAAGGTAAGCACATTTAAGAAGACCACCAAGCAACAAGTACAATCATCCAACCAAGGAGAAGTGGGATTCCCCCAAGCCAAAAACCTCTAAGGAACCAATGCCAACTTTCCATCAATGTGATGAAAATCACAATGTGGAACCTCATACAATATGAGGTGTAATACTTCCAACAAAATTCCTATTAAATTTAGGAAAAAAATTTAAACATTGAGTTTGTCTACTAATTAATTTAGTCCATTAKTAATATATACTAGTCACTATTAAGAACATTATGCTTAAATAATAACAATATTAAGAACATGCTCTATCAAGAAACCTTTAATTAGTAGAGGTTGCAAATCACTATGATTTTGAGTTATGCATCCTTAAGTTGCAAGTGTGTTCTCTTTTTTTAATAATTTAGTCCATTATTATCATATACTAATCACTATTAAGAACAATATGTGTAAATAATAACAATATTAAAAACATGCTCTATAATAAACCTTTAATTAGTAGAGATTACAAATCACTAAGATTTTGAATTATCCATCTTTAGTAGAGATTGCAAATCACTAAGATTTTGAATTACTTTGCAAGTGAATTCTCTTTTTATTAAGGTGTTAGAGATTTGATCCCTATCAACCCTTAATAAATCCTGAATTAAGATTGATCTATGCTAGGATATGTAATTGCCATGTTTAAATCACTGTAAGGATATGTAATTTAATTCATGAATTGTTTATAGTTGATCAGTATATGTTTTGATTTCTAAATCGTTAGTATATAAGTAGTATGCATGAATAGTTGTAGCTCGTCTTGAATGCAGGTCAACTTTGAAAGGAGTATTGCGAACAAGTAATCAAGCACAACGGAGGATCGACATCAAACGCCAGTAACGAGGTAGTTTGATCTTTCCATGCATTTACTAAGAAAAGGGGATTTAAATCTAGGGATGAAGGTAGGAAGTAATTTCTATTCGGTCATATCTGCATGCAAAGTCTGAACTCTATTTGCTAGTCCCTAGGGTGTTTTTCCCCAACAACAGAATTGGCGACCGTATTGGGGAGAATCTCTAGGGTTCCTGAAATTTTATTTAGTTTTTGGGTAGTTTAAAGACTAGTTTTTCTTGCTTGTATTTTCTTTTCATTTCTGTAAGGTCTGATCTAGCAGGGAGTCTGGTTTTCCATACCAGCTTTCCCTGACTTTTGCTTGACTGTGTTTTTCGAGACCCATAGAGGTACACGCAGCCTGCACAAGGTCTGCGCACGTGCAACCGTGCCCTATCCTCTTACAGCCCACGTGTGAATGCTAGTTGTAGAGGTAGCAGTAGCGTGTAGAGTTCAGAGAACCTCAGAGGCAGTCATCCTCTTCCCTGTCAGAATCACACATTCTCAGGGGGGTTTCTGAAATTATGTCTGAAGTTTTGTTTGCTAGCAGTCCTATCTCAGATTGTTGTTGCTTTATCATTTTTTCCTTACATTAGTTGTTTTTCTGTTAGAAAGAGTGCCCAAGCCTTTAAGAGATCTTGGTTATCAATATCAGTGGTCTCTTCCTGGTTTGGTCTATCTGTTTTCATTTTTTCTCAGAGTTTAGATATACATGTGGCCTGTACAAGGTCAGCCCACGTGTACACACCCTCTGTCTCTATCCAGCGCGTGTTCACACGCGTGTTGTTTGAGTAATAGTCGCGTGCTTGTGCATGATACTTTTTGTTGAGGGTAAGAGAGTCATCCTGTCCTTTGATAAGAATTATTCCTCTCAGGTGTTTGAATCTCTATTGTGAGCAGTCAGTAGCTTAGGATTGATCTTACCCTTAGCTTGCTTTTTCTCAGTTAAACAGTTGTCATAAAAATAAAAATAATTTTTTTTTTAAGGTTTTTAGACAAGTGTGAGAGTCATTGTTTTTAAAATTGCTAGTGTGTGATTTTTGACCTAATTCTTTGCGATCTGCGATTTAGGCCAGAATTGTTTTTCTTGGTTTTTTGCTTGTTGGTATTTTTCCTTTCTTGCTTTACTAGCATTTAAAAAAAGAAAAAGAAAAAAATCTCTTTTCATTTTCTTGTTTGGTTGAAGAGTGTGTTTCTGCATTATTAAGCCAGGGAAAAGTCTTTTATTTCATAAGTTTTTGCAGTTCACTTAGATCGTAAGTAGCTTGTAGTCGAGTGAAATTCCTTTGAGTTTGCTTTCCAAAATCTTAGAAAAGTTAAAAAAATATTTCTTTTGAAAAGTTGTTGAAATTTTGCATTCAGTAAAAGTTTTGTTTCCATCTTTTTTATTCATTTTTTGCTTTTGTCTTTTATACATCAGCAGTTTCACCCTCATACCCCTTGATATAAGACAAATCCATAAAAGTAACACTAAATTTAAAATCTACTAGACTTTTATGTTTATAGGGTTCACAAACTAGTTCAGGACTAGGACCTTGGATTAGGTTGGAGAGGAAACTCTTCAAGGCCATTTAAAATCAAACATTGGAATCTGAGATAGGGAGTTTCTAAGTTCAGTGTCATGAAATTTATCCGGGACCCCCCTCTAACACAGGGGATAAACACGAGGTTGCGTGCGGAAAGGTAGCGGAGATAACCCCTCCAAAGCTAGACCAATCGTAGTGGAGAACACATATAAAGGGCTTGTTTTGGGATTCCATCGTTTGCATTTGCCACGGGGCTTCGTGGGTCTCGAATCTGTTCGAGGTCCTCAGTTGTCTTCCGGAACATTTGCTCTCGATACCCTTGACAGGTTTCGGGCTCGATACCCTGCTCATTGTGGTCTACCCGACTTTCGACTATACCCTCCTGGTGATTGTTCGCGTGTTGGCAACCTAGTTGCCAATCTTTGTTAGGGACATACACAGATGACTGCGGGGGTATACCGTGGTACCTAGGACAAACATCGGGACACGCTTTGCAAAGTATACCCGGAGGGTGCTTCTGTGTTCGAGTTGCACTTGCACCGGTAAGTTGCTCTAGTGTTGGTTGTTGTAACTGTTCTTCCAATTAATTTAGTGTTTGCTTGTCTTATCTTCTAGGGATTATTTTGTAGTGGGTGTTAATTTTGAGCATTTAGACTACCTTAGAGTATCTTGGATTTCTCACATAGTGGAGGATCCCGAGCTCCGTCGGTCACAAAGGCTTCTTGGCCTGCCGCCGATTACACTGGAGCCACCCTCACCACCATTAAGGTGGAAGCTAAAACAACAAGGGTCTTTTGAAGCGACTGGGTTACAAACCATTGTGCCCGAACAACCCCCCAGAGGAATTGACCATTTTGGACCTTGAAGCAACCGCTCTTGGCCCAGTTGAAACCCCAACCACTGATCTCTTGGCACCTTTCATTATACCAATTCAATTTTACAAGCACCAAACAGTGTCGCACATAGCAATGGAAATAAATGTTGTTACTCCTTCTGGGAATTCGTCAATTCCCACCACGGTTGTCACCACAGGAGAGCTGTCATCTCCTAAACCACTGTCGTCGGTCCGAGCCACCATGGTCTCGACCGCAACTACATTGCACAGTGGTCTGAACCCATCTTTGGTGGCGGCCACAACCCCTTTCACACCAAGTGCGACAGGCCCTCCGTTCTCATACGGGATGCCTAGTTTGGGTACAAGTTTTGTACTTTCCTACTCCACTTTACAGACTTTGGGTCTGGGGGCAAGGAGCTCTAGAGTTCCTCTGCAAGGTCACATGGGGGGCACTCCTGTCCCTTTTAATGATTTTCCTTACGGAGGAGGTCATATCCCTCCTTCGTCCCCTTCACTCGGTGGTTCACATCAGCAATCCATTGGGCAACCTACACACAATAGTTTATTTGGAGCAGGGAGTCAAGGACCACCTTCGCATAGTATGTCGGTAGGTTCGACACTGTTTTCTTAGAACAAAACGTTTGGTAACAACACCTTCTCGTCAGCCACTTTCCCGACTGGGGGCAACCCCATTTTTGGACAATCTACTCCTGTGCAAGGTACTATTCCTGTACAAGGGGCAAACCTAGTAGGACCTTGGAATTCAGAGTAAGGATCCATTCCCTCCTCTGGAATGTCAATCTGGGGTAATTCTTTCCACAATCAATGGAACCCCGGACAAACTACTATGCCTATCCCCACAGGACCGGCATGGGGTAATCCTTCCCAAAGTCCTTTGAATACAATGCATGCCCAACCATCTATGTCCTATTTGGAAAATCAGTCGATGATGTCTCCACATATGAAAAATCCTTACGTTGGCCAGGGCCATGGTTTTTACCAAAATCCGGGTCAGCAGCCAAAATTTTCCTGACAACCTGGTGCCAGTCAAACTCCAGGTCCCTTTTTCCTAGGTTATCAGTAGCAACCCAAACTATTGTTCCTGACGACATTACACTTGCCAGATTTGAAAAGGTTTTTGAATGACCCCATTTGTCACGATCCGCGTTGGCCTCCTATGCTGACGAAGTTGCCTTCGGACATTCCAAAGTTCAAAGCCAAGCCTAATGAAGATCCAGGAGATCATGTGACTACCTTTCATCTTTGATGCTCATCTAACTCATTGAAAGATGACTCTGTACAGTTGCGATTGTTTCAACGTACTCTCATTGGGAGTACCGTGAAATGGTACATTGAGCTTGATCGCTCAAGATACTCTTCTTTTGGCAAACTGGCAATGGCTTTCCTTAACCATTTCCAGTTACCTGTGAGATATGATGCAGGCACAGAGTTGCTCGCCAATTTTGAATAGACAACAACGTACCATATCTCTAATCACATCTGAGAGTGGAGACGCCAGAAGAGCTTAATCAAGGTACCAGTCCCACCAGCATTCCTTCTTGAGTGGTTCCTTAAGTCTTTGGTCCCACAGTTATCCAAAGACGTTGCGACATCCAGAGTTTTCTTCAAAGAATATGCCATCATGAGGGCTCAATAGTTTGAGCTCATCTATTCTCAGTTCGGTTTATTATACAACATCTTTCCAGATGCGCCATGTTCAATACTGGATAAAACTAGATAGAGAGATGGACCATATGCCGATGGTATTGTCGGTTCAGCACAAACCAAGCCCGATGAGAAATTGACAAAATAGTTGCAGCATTTATCCATACAACACACAGTGGCCAGCCAAACTACTGCTTTGGCTTCTCCCCCTACCCAAATGTCGGAAGTACACAAAGTACAGTCGACTACCCCAAAGGCCACCCAGCAGCCTGAAGGGAAGAAAAAACAATGAAATAAGGGTAAGGGGGATAAAAAACCCAACGATAATGCTGGCAGGGACAACACTGAAAAATGAAAGGTGAGGTATCCATGCAACTTGTGCGCAGAAGACCACCCGACCCATCTATGTCCTTGACTTGTAGAGGCCCAAAATTTTGTCACACGGTAACAACAGGTAGTGTTGACTAATCCATTTCAACATGGGAAAAATCTAACTCAAGCCTCTGCAAGCACGGAAGGGGGCAGCCAAGAAACCTGCCTGCCTCTGAACAACCCCTCATCCACGAACGTTTATATGGTTAGGGGTGATGCTTTCATATCCACTAGAGTGCACAATTATAGTAAACCAAGCACTTTTGAGAAGGGTAAAGAAGATGACCTCCCATCTCTTCCTCTACAGATTGAGAAAATGTTGGGAGAAACAATGACACTCATTCCAAAAGGTGCATTTAAAAAATCTTCTCATAACCCAAGCGCAAGGGCCGCCCAGAACTACTCTATGGTGGAAGATTTATCACAAACCCCTTGTGCGATGTTAGCTTTGGAGGTCCTCCAAAGATGCCCTGCTCAGAGGAAAGCCTTGTTAACTGCATTGGGCTCTACTGAGACTTGTAATCTGGGTACCATCATGTTAGATACAACCAACTTAAAACCTCGTCTGCCTTACCACATAGCATTTTAGATAGTAGTGGCTTACCCCATGAAAAATTTTACACGGAATATCTTCCGCATGGTGGTCGACGAGGGCGCCTCGACATGCATTATGTCATTGGCATGTTGGAAGGCATTGGCCAGCCCGTTTTGTCTCCATCACCTACTCTCCTCACTACTTTCGACGATCGTTCATTCCGACCACATGGCATAGTTCCTTCTTTCCCCGTGTAGTTAGGAGGGAAAACCATGTGTGTCGAAGTAGAGGTAGTCGATGCTCCCCTCGACTATAACCTCTTGTTAGGATGGAGTTGGACTTATGCTATGCAAGCTATGGTTGCTACAGTTTTTCGAGTCTTGTTGTTTCCACACGAGGACCAGATAGTGATCATTGATCAATTGTCTTTCTCCACACCTGACCCAGATTTAGGGGCATCCATGGTCCCGATGATTGATAATCCTCAACCAGGTGTCGTTAACGTAGGATTTGGTTTGTGCCCATCCTTGATGGGTACCTTTGATTACCCACCTCCTCACGACGATATCAAATTTATATCTAATCACCATAAAGTTGAGATTTTTCAAGTTTCGTCGTTCTGCACGACTTACTTTGAGGANTGGGTACCATCATGTTAGATACAATCGACTTAAAACCTCTCCTGCCTTACCACGTAGCATTTCAGATAGTAGTGGCTTACCCCACAAAAATTTTTACTTGGAATATATTTCGCACGGTGGTCAACGAGGGTGCCTCAACATGCGTTATGTCATTGGCATGTTGGAAGGCCATTGGCCAGCCCATTTTGTCTCCATCACCTACTCTCCTCACTGCTTTCGACGGTCGTTCGCTTCAACCACATGGCATCGTTCCTTCTTTCCCTGTGCAGTTAAGAGGGAAGACTGTGTGTGTCGAAGTAGAGGTAGTTGATGCTCCCCTCGACTACAACCTCTTGTTAGGACGGAGTTGGACTTATGATATGAAAGTTGTGGTTTCTACAGTTTTCCGGGTCTTGTTGTTTCCACATGAGGGCCGGATAGTGACCATCGATCAATTGTCTTTCTCTAGACCTGACCCAGCTTTGGGGGTATCCACGGTTCCAATGATTGATAATCCTCGACCAGGTGTCGTCAATGTAGGATTTGGTTTGTGCCCATCCTTGATGGGTACCTTCGATTACCCACCTCCTCAGGGAGATATCAAATTTATATCTCATCACCATAAGGTTGAGATTTTTCAAGTTTCGTCGTTCCGCATGACTTACTTCGAGGATCCATGGATTCTTCCTTCCCCATCAACCATGATGGATGAGACAGGGCACCCAGGCATGTCCATGCCCTTGTCTGTCGCTGAAGTAGCGTACTCTTTAGTCTAGCAAGCTTCAGCTAACACTAATCCGACTCCTGCACAAGAGTTAGATCCACTTCTAGAGCCTATTTGGGCTCAGGGTTCTCTCGCTAACGTCGATTCATTAGACTTAGTCTTGCATTCTGATGAAGGAGTAATCGAAGCAATGACTAGTCCAGACAAACCTTGGGAAGATCTTCATCACAGATCATATTTTCTCCCACAGTTAAGCCGAATCGAAGCAGAAGAATTCACCGTGACCATGACGGGAGATCAGCCGTGTCCTATTAATCTCTTAGCTACACATGAAATTTATGCTGAGGGCAATATGGAAACTATCACTGAAACTATACCAATCAACATCTCCCGAAACCCTGGCATCGTGGAGAATGTCTTCGTCGGAGCATATTGCTCCCCCGAAGAGATTAAAATCTACACGGATCTTTTTAAATAATTCCGTGACGTTTTTGCCTGTTCTTATGAGGAAATGCCAGGTATTGATCCAAAAATAGTTGAACATGAAATCACAACATATCTTGATGCCAAGCCTGTTCGACAGAAGCTTCGTCCGGTTAACCCCAAGAAAGAAACAACCATCAAGATTGAGGTTGAGAAATTGCTAAAGGCAGGTTTTATCTATCCTATCCGTTTGACTCAATGGGTGTCAAATCCTGTGCCGGTCAATAAAAAACAAGGCACGATTCATGTATGTACCGATTTCCATGATTTGAACAAGGCATGTCCCAAAGATAATTTTCCAACACCATTCATTGACCGGATCATTGATGAATGTGCTGGTTGCGAAGCCTT
>JASDQU010501794.1:43163-55652 GCA_032191745.1 Picea mariana
GAAACTTGCCAATGAGGGCATGCTCCCGCATAAACTGCATGTGTTCGCCTACTCTGTTGGAGCTGATGAGGTAGCGTGGCGTCTTCTCTGCTTGCGGTATGCATTTGCCCAGCTCCCATCGCCGCGGCTGCTTCGGTTGAGAGGTGCCAGCGTCGGTCTCCATGTCTGCTTTCAGTCCTTGTTCTCGGGCTAGGAGTTGTTCGCGTAACAGCTGCGGCGGCTCGAAGGCGGGCCGGGTTGTTCTGGTATCCCCCTTCTCATTCGCTGTAACATTGCGATATGAGGGGGGTTGCTCCCCCTCCCCTGCGCTCATCTTCCTGAATCAGAAGATGTTGATGGGGGGAGGAAGACGAAGGAGGCGGTTCTAGTCAATATGCGAAGGCCGAAGGCCGGGTCTTAGTTGCGGGCGGGGCTAGGGTTTTTCTCTTCGATGTGCTTCTTCCCCTATCATACCTCTCATGTGTTTTATTATTATTATTATCGACATTCTTTTTTAATTTTTAATTTATTATGTATTTGTTTGTTTTCAATTTTTTTTTGGTTAAGTTTGTGTTTTATTTTTATTTTTATTTTTATTTTTATTTAATTTATTATGTATTTGTTTGTTTTCAATTTTTTTGGGTTAAGTTTGTATTTTATTTTTATTTTTATTTTTATTTGTATTATTAATGGTTTTAACTTGTTTAATTTTTATTTTATTTTTTTAAGAGGGTGGGAGAGGAGTGTGGTGGAATTTCTTTTTTATTATTATTATAATTTTTCCTCTTAAAAACATATTTTTAATTTATGTTTGTTTATTCGTTTAATTTATTAAAAGGATATTTTTCTCTTTAGTTGTGGTATTTTTCTTTTTTTTTAAGTTTTACTCTATATTTTCTCTTTTTATTTGTTATGATTTAGTTTGCAATAATAATGGTTTTTAAGGCAATGGATTTAAAAATGTTGTAATTTTAACCATGTAAAAAGGTTTCTAGTGGTAACCCATGTTTTCAATTTAGGGATTCATGTTAAGATTTTGGTTGCAACGGTATTGGTTGTTAAGGTTATGGTTTCAAACTTGGTTATAATTTTAACCCTGAGAAAAAATAAAAGGTGTTGGTAGCACCACTTTTCAATTCAAGGTTGATTTTAAGATTTTGGTTGTAATAGTATCGGTTGTTAAGGCCATCATTTCAAACAAGTTGTAATTTAAAACCTCAAAAAAAGGGGGTTACTAGTAGCATCGCTTTTCGATTCGAGGGTTGACTTTAAGGTTTTTGTTCACAATATTACGAATAATGGTTGGAAAAGGTTGTAATTTTACCCAAAATAGGGGCACTACTAGTAACACCACTTTTTGAAACATATGTAAAAACAACGACTAAATATGTCCTCAAAAAATAGAACTTTAGAGGGTTCTCATCAAGTTAGTATCTATGTTTTGCACCCTTTATCAACATTGCTTTTCGTGTTGGCCAGGGCCAAATCTAGAGGAAATCCAGTTTTTTCTAAGTTTTTAACACAATGAATGATCACCATGTAACCTTTAGGAACCTTTTAGTTGCAACCTTCAGGAACCCTACCCTTTCATGTCCTTCTCAAATATTTTTGATAGGAGATGTGTTGAAGGTTTTAACAAGACAAAAGGGCACCAACCATTATAGAGGAAGGAATAAATTCTTCTATGCCACAAATCAAACACATACATGAATTTTAAAGCAACAGAGTAAAGAAGGAAACTTGAAGTAGGTGGAGAAAGAAGGAGGTCCTTCGAAGGAGGTAGCGATCTCATAGAAAAGGAAAAAAGGATGTATTCTAGTTAGTGACAATAGGAAAATAGATACATTTCCCTTTGGGTGCATTCTAGAAGGAGTGGCAGAGTTACACGATATAACACTCCATGGAAACCTTAGTGGGAAAAAACTTGCAATCTCAAAGATGATACACTAGATAGAAAAGTCTTGTTCAACTATGGTAAAAGGTAAAATCAAAATCTCACCATTGAACAATGGGTTTTTTCCCTTCCTGTTTGAAATCCCAATGGAGGGGGCCTAAGGATGTATAGAGACATTGGACTCCTTCTAATACCCTAGATTGAAAATTTAAACTCTTTTATTGCAAGGATAGACCTCCAATTTTTGTGGGGTCAACTCCCTGGGTTGTCACTAAATTATTGGAAACAAAATATTTTCAAAGAAATATACGATGATCTTGGCACCTTCTAGCATGTTTCTCCGTAAACTCTTTAGATGCAAGAACTACCTTATTTCCTAGTTCTTATGAGCACAAACAAGGGTGTCCACCTTTAATGCGGAAAGTTAATATGAATCTAGGAGATCGATGACAAAAAAATGATGCTTTCACTATAGATTTGGCACAAAACTTAACACGTCCTACATGAATATGTCCATATATATGTGACAACAACATTAGTAATGGATTGAATGGGTACAAATGAGTGGGATAGAATAAGATCTAATACTACTAGAAGTGAAGCTCCATTAAAAGGAAGTTTTATGGCGTGTCATACATCCATTTTTTTGGAACATATTGATTAAGGTTAAGTTGCAAGCAACAAATTAAAATCTTTGGAAAGTAAATTTAAGGACGAGGACGAAGGACACTAAAAGGGCCATTTTCAACTTTTAGGGAAAAGTTTTAAAGATCAAATTTTTTGAAGGTTTTTTGGAAAGTAAGTTTTTAGGATGAGTTTCCCGGATGGGGTGTTATTCCATAGTTAATGAGGATCAACGTGGGGAACATGCGTCTTGCCACCCAAAAGCTCTTTCTTCTTGGTGGGCGCATGGAAATCTCTGCACATAGAAATATCGGTAAGAGCATTAAGATGATAAGATAGTTCAAGCATGCAAACATAGCCATGGATCTACAACACAGTATTGTCGACAAGAGGAAAACTTATTGCAAGGTCACTAGCATAGTTAATTTGCTTAATCCGCAACAAAAGTTTGATGGCACTGAAATGATGACAGAAGTTAATGGTGGGAAGTTCTTTATTTTGGGTTCATCGTTGAAGCTCTCCAATCTCTAGTTTGGCTGGAGGTTGGAAGGAGGTTTGGTGCTCCCCTTGACTATTGGTGATGGTTCTTTTTCTCTCTTCATGTCATGAGTCAGGGAAAGGGGCCGTGCTTGTCGTGGTTGAGGGTCTTGTTGGAGAACGTGTTTTCATCTCCAAGGCCTACCCCATCTAGAAGAGAAAATGGATATAGGGTACACTATTAAGTCATCTCCTAAGGTTGAAAAATATGGTGACCCAGGCCCCCATTCAGTGGACTCACGGGTGCAAACTAGCTCGGAGGATGCGTTAGTATGGGGTTATCAGGTGGAGTGGGTGGGCCATGATAATGTTCCCATAGGTGGAATTAAGGCGCAATGCGAGCTCACTGGTGGGGTTTCTCTCTCGGTGGAAAAAGGTCATCCTCCTCAACCCCGAAAGATGACGCAAGAAGATGACCTTGCCGATGAAGAGCTCAAAGAATACCTCCTAGAAGAGGACCAAATGAAGTTTATTTTTGAGGTTCGAGAAGAGGTTGCGGACCTGAAATTCAAAGTGGAGCAACTCAACAATAAGATATCTATTTTGTTGGCTCTTTCTCTCATTTGGTGTCTCTTCAGCCTGAGAAGGACATGAGCAACCAAGGCATGGACATCCTCAATATGCTTATTTCCTTGAAGTTGAGTCAAAAGAATAGCCCAGTTGCTACTAAGGACCGTTGTTCATCTGATCATGGAGGATCACCATAACTCGGTAGCCTTAGTATATGGATCTCGGTTTTAGTTTTGTTGTTCATATATAGTTGCATGTTTAGGATTGTTATGAAACATTTGATAGTCTTTTCTGAACCCTTTTAGGGGTATTTTTTGGAGGGACTTTGTGGGGTCTTGGATTGGTTTCCATTTTTTGGCAACCCAGGCTCTTGAAGGTTGTATCTATAATAGTTTTTATCTTTGGAAGGTAATACCAATTCTTACTTAAAAAAAAACAGTTTTTGGGATAAGTGAAAGACACTAAAATAGGTTTTTTCAAATTTTAATACCAAGTTTTAAAATCAAAATTTATGAAGTTTTTTTATTTAACCAAATGTTCCACATATATTAAATAAAAATTATTATTTATAAATAATAAAATGTTAAACTTCAAATAGTATTGTTTATAAATAAAATTAGTTTTAAAGTAGTTTAAAGAATTAATTTAATTAATTGTTTTTTTATATAATTAAAATTAGGAAATTTGTATTAAATAAAAGTTGCAACTAAGCTCATAGAAAAGATACATAAAAATTGATTTTTTTCTAGAAGTTTGCACACCAAAAAAACATCTTAACTTTGTCTAAGGCTACCCGTTGAAGGAAACTTCAAGTATATCTTTATTCTATAGTATCTTGACTCAACAAAAGATGCCTAAAACATATAAACTTTAAAAAGCATATCTGATTAAGAGTCAAAAAGTGAGTCAACCAATTGTTGTATCCTTTTCTTCTATTGTTGCATCCAACTCTTTTGTTGACAACCATAAAATTGTTTTCCCTTTCGCCTTAGCCAAATGGCTTTGGGCTTTATTGTCCTTCTCTAGTTGGGTAGGGAGTGGGTTTACAGAATGAGCCATAATAAAGAATTATACATGTTTATTTGTTAGTGATCAAAGTAGAAGGTGGCATTATTCTTGAATTGCAATCAACAAAGCATTAATTTGTTTTTTATATAAATAAAAGGATATCCATAATGACCTTCACCTAGAAATTAGAAATATTTGCACAGACTGAAATCTTTTCAAAGGTCAATAGAAGAGTGCTAATATGTTTCTTTATGGAATCCTCTTGTCACTACAAATCTTGCATGGTATTCTTGAGTTCCTTGTAATCCATGAACTTTCTTCCAATATTCTAACCAAGACTTAATGATAAGATTCCCTTCTTCACATTGAAGTCTAACTTGTATAACAAACTCATCATGGAATGAACTAAATCAGACCTGGGGCCATCTAGGTGATGGCCAAAACTCCCCAGGTCAAACCCAAACGTAGCTACAAAAGATATAAACGAAGAGCTAACTTGAATTCATGTTCATTAGAGAACTCAACTTAATTATGACTATGCCCTTGTGCACAAGCTCAGAGAAAGAGCCATTGTGCCCCAAACCAAGAGGTTGGGTGAGCTCCACCAAAATTCATTAGTGTGGAAACCACTGTCATCAAAGGGTAGAGACAAAATAGCTCCAAGTGGTCTCTAAAGATTTCAGACTCTCGATCAAGCCTGGACCTTCAGTACCAATACTTATAAACAAACATCCAATCCATATTCCCACCTTGATTACATCGCACGAAGGCAAAGTATTCATTAAATAACATGGATACAAACATGTGACGAAAGTGGAGGAGCCTCATCATATAAATCCTTGCTCTGTGGGAATTGAGTGGCATGTAATGCTCCATGTGCCAATTTAATGGGATGATACATGTGCATTTCATTGATTAATTAAGGGATCAATTGAAAGTATTCCTTATTGTTGATGATTATAACCCCAAATTTTTCCTAGTGGCTAGGTTTTCTTGACAATCCACCACTATATTATTTTCACACAAAATGTGGAAACAATTTGCCTTTTCAAATGATTCTTTAGTGTGTATGATCCTCTCAAATATTGATGCCAACTAGAAATCAAGCAGGGACGAGTCATAGAGCAAGTACTTGATAATTATTTTGGAATCCCCTACCACTGTAAAAATTGAAATACAGATATTTTTGGTTTAGTTTAACCCTTTAAATAGCATATAAGCTTCAACCATGTTATTAGTAGAGATTCCAAGGCTCCACATATAGGAATATATTATTGTCCCTCTGAGGTTATAAATAACCCCTCCTGCATCGGATGCCCCAAATTTAAATAATTGTTAACATTGTTAATGTCTGATTAATTTTATAATTATAGATGTTTCATTTAAATCTGTCTTAATAAAACAAGAAATATTATACATATATGTGAGAAAAGATTCCTTAAAAAAATTATATCTTTTTTTAAAAAACAATTCAAATTAAAAGCTTTATTGATCTATGAGATAATCCCAAAAAGTTGAAAACTTTCTAAAACATGCTCATCAAAGTTTTGTATTTATTTGAGGAATGTTTCTTAGAAGAGAAAATTATTCCTTACTAAATCGGAGATGCATAAAATATGTCAATCTAAGACATACCTAGCATACCCCCAAAGCAGGGGAAAGGGAACATCGAAGTGAATTGGGGTGGTTATGTTGTTTATAGATCATGAGATTTTGTTTTTAGATGAAAAATGAATAATTCGCAAGGTCAATTTTCATCTCACAACTCACAAAATACTTTCAATGATCATGTAAACCCAAATTTGAATCACCTAGCTGAAATATTCATATATTTGTGACCATGACTTTGCCAGACATAAATAGAAGATGAAGAAGATGCAACAATTAAGAGGGTGAAGAGATGATGATGGAGAAAAACCAAAGGACGATGTTTGGTGAATAAAGAAAATGTGAAGGTGAAGAGGGGATGTCAAAGGGTGTCGGTGGGATGGATAGGGGGAGTACATTGCAAGATGGAACATAGAACACTAATCAAAAGGTACATGGTGGTTTGCAGGACAAAACATAAACCAAACAACAAATGACACATGACGATGTTTGAGAGGCTCTAGAGAGATGATGAAACTTATCAACCCCACTTGTTGTTTCTAATGGAGGTTTCAAGAACAGTGCAGTGGTGATATATAAAGAGAATCTTCCAAGGACTATTGGAATTGGAGGAAATGGAGGTTTGTTGCTATGTATCGGGATATTTTCGTGGGTAATTGATACAATTCAATTAGAGGTTGCAAACCATCGACTCAAATGATACATATAGTTCAAAGTGCATGAGAGGGTCAACGCCTCAACAATTTGCAATAGTGATGACTCATTGATTCCTAATGACAAGCTCTCAAAATTGGATTTCCATCCATAGTGCATACTAAATTCACCTAGAGGAGGATGAGGAAAATCCTACTAGTGGAGATGACTATTGAATCACCAAACCTCCCAAGTACTACCTATATGATTTTTAAATGTAAGCAATCTATCCACGCATTTTCATTTAGAATATTCAAGACACGAAAGTGAAGAGGGGATGCAAGGGGTGCTAGGCAGGATGGACGGGTGGAGTATACTACAAAATGGAACATAGACTAATCAGCAGACAACACATGGCGGTTTGCAGGACAAAACATAAAACAAACTTAAAATGACATGTGTTAGTGTTCAAGAGGCTCTAGACAGACAATGAAACTTATCAACCCCAATTGTTATTTCTAATGAAGGTTTCAAGAACAGTGCAGCGGTGATATTGTAAAGAGAACCTTCCAAGGACTATTGGAATTGGAGGAAATTGAGGGTTTGTTTCTATGTATCATGAAATTTTCGTGTGTAATCGATACAATTCAATTAAAGGTTAGAAATCATCAGCTTAGATGAGATCCATAGTTCAAAAAACACAAAAGAGTCATCACCTATACAATTTTCTCTAGTGATGACTCATCAGCTCCCCATGACAAACTCTCAAGATTGGAGTTCCATCCATAGTGCATACGAAAATCACCCATTAGAAGATGAGGAAAAATCTACCAATGAAAATGAACAGTGAAGCACCAAACCTCCCAAGTACTCCCTGTATGATTTATATTGCTCACAAAAACTTTGCGTACATAAAACACAAAGACCAACAAAGTATGGTTGGGTTGCTATTAAGTCAACGCTAAATCATGAGATAGGAAGTAATTAACCCGGGTGAACTCCACAGGGTATAGCACTGCATCCGGGTGAGCAGCATCTTCGGTATAGCACTGCACAGCAGATATATACGATATACAAAGTGACCTGGTTACAGCTGGAAAACAGAATTGTTTCATGAGTATATTTTAGGAATTCTAGTTCCTGCCTCCTTGTCCTATCGTTTGTGTGATTTGAGTAAAGGATCTCAGAATTTCTCAGAATTCTTCCTCTATAGAAGTGTACGAAACGTTAGTAGTATTTTCTGGAAAATCTGTGGTTGTGAATCCATGAAGACTGAATCTGTGGTAAAAACATCATCTTTTCCAAGGCTGTGATATAATCTTTTTATTGGCTTCTGTATCATCTGTGGGCACCTAATCAGAATTTAAAGTAGCGAAAACTAAGCTTGGTTACTTATATTGAACATAATAGGTTAAAACTACAATCAATTGGTTGCCCACCACCTCTTTGTTGTTTGATGTGGAATTTTTGTACCTGATTTCCTTTAGTGTTTAGGTGATCGTTGAAGTAAGCAGCTGTCGGGAGAATTTGACGATCTATTGTTCGCATTATAATGAAGTCTTGCAATCAAACGCTTCTGACTTTTGGCTTCTTCCCCATTTCCTATACTGTTGTCCCCTTCTTGCGCCGCTGAATTCCCTATTCTAGATGACATTTCTTATGCCAGCGAGATATTGATATTTTCCTCTGTGTGCTTTAGTTCATGCTCGTGTGATTCCAATGCTTGCTTCACATGCCTGCAAATCCAGATTTTGAATTCTTGGCTTTAGTAAATTGGGCAGTCTGGATTTGCCTACTTAAGTCGTTGATTACAGTCCCCTGATCTGGTTTAGATTCCTCCACTGACATCACCTTTTCTTCAACGCATTTGGTGTCGAGTGAGGAACCCCATTTTAAGCATCATTTTTTTGAAGTGGGCTCATCTTGCTTTCGATTTTGATTTTCCATTTTGTTATGTACTTATATGAATTTTATTATATTTCAATCAAGAATAACATCTGGCTTTTATTTTTATTTATATAGTTATAGGTTCAATTATCTAAAATAAAATAATAATATTTTGGTCATAAATTTGTAAAATATATTAAAATAATATTACAAATTTTGGAATTGATAATCAAAATAATATTTGAACTCTTTCATCACAAAGTCAAAAACTGGAGGGCATAATACCTAGGAGAGATATATCCAACAAATAGTAAAATAATGAACCAATGAAGTGTGTCTTAGGCAATGGTGCAAAATAGTTGCAATCACCTCCCAAAAATAGCAATAACGAGTCTCAACAAGTGCACCTTCCAAGAGAATAAATAACCTTGTCAACAATGATACATGTGTATCATTCTCAAAATAGTAAGAGACCAAGTCCATAACATAACAATATCCATGTGATCCCTATTCCATGTAAATCTAGGAAAGTGTGAAGAAACTCTTTAAAATATCCTCATCAAGGTAAAAACAAGATGTGAACAAAGTTAATTCAAAGTTGGAAGTTGACCATTTAGTGGATTGCACCACCTAAGTTAGTATGTTTAGAAAAAGGTGAAAAAAAAATGCTTAAAAAAAGTGGAAGTGGACATGAAGTGGACATGAAGGGAATGTGCATGCATAACTAACTCTCAAAGAATGTGTAAGTCTAACCACCTCCTCAACATATATGTCAAATGAATTAAATGATCCATTAAGGGTGGCACATGTGAGTGTGAATAGGCTAAATAACCCCCAACAAATTGATATGAGGGAAATCACTTTCAAGATCATATTATTTTTTAAATGTGATTAGCCTCAACATGTGTGCCAAATTGGACCACTACCCTCATGGTGTGTTCCTCATGCACAACAAGTTGCATTCCCTAGTCATTTTTTTCTCTCTCTTTTTTTCTTTTCTTTTAAATTAGAACTTAGGGAATGAGGCGTTAATTAAGATTTAAAATCCAGTAATAAAATATGTTAATAATGTAGAACTTCAACCTTAGGTTTGGATCTAATTAATTAATAGTAAAATATCCTAAACCACTTTGACATGTTTACACATGGAAAAATGTGATTTATTAAAATATGCCAAATGAGAATTAGTTATGAAGAAAAAATTATATGAAAATGGGTCGAGGGTCATGCACTCTCTACGAGTGGGTAAATGATGGAATATGGACATGATATAAAAATTGTCTATAAAATAAAAATGTGATAACATAATGGATGGTATCTAGGCCAAATGATGGATGGAAAATAAAAGAGGAAAGATATATAAGAAAATCACTAGGAAACTAAAACACCAGGCTAAAGGACACCACAACTAGGAAAAAGACTTGAGCCAACATGAAATGATCAAGAGAAAGTAATGATTAGAACATCATGAGCACAAGATAAGGAGATAGGGAATTTATTCACCAATAATTAGTCAAGGAGTAGCACCAGCAACAAGATGGATACACATAATATGTCGTTGAAGCAACTTTCGTCAATGATACAACATATTACCAATAAATATGATAAAGTAAAGTGAGCAAAAAGAGCATGAAAATGATACTACCAAATCATCCTATAAAAATGTTTCCTTCCCCTTTGGTTGGTTGAGGGTTAGGTAAACAATGAGGATAGCATAAAATAACTTGTGCAATAAAAAAATGCCCCCAAATTTGCAACTAATATATAGAAAGTCCATGAGTATCATCCTACAAGGCGTTGTGAACTAGTCATTTGACACCCAATACAATATATGGTGTAACAAATGGGAAAAAAGTCTTCCTTCTAATTCATAGGACTCTAGGGAAAATCCACACATTATAGCATGGCAAAGTTTTGTCTTTTCTTCTAAAGTCATGATTGTTGATGTTTTTAAATCTTTCCAAATGTGTTGAACTTTATCTAAACTAAGAGATTCCTTCACTTTTTTACCAACCCCAATCATTCATGTTGATACCATTTTACAAGTGAGCACATCAATGAAACTATGTAAATGGTTTTGTTTCATTCTTTTGTAAAATAAAAATAAAAACCACAATTGTTAATATAGCATTTTTCATGAGTTATAACTATATAAAAGGGCAATTTTGGGATTTTACCCCTCCTCTCAACATTCTTTTTTAATTTTTAATTTATTGTTTTTTTTTTTTTTCGAATTTTGTTAAGCCATGAGTTATAACTATATAAAAGGGCAATTTTTAGATTTATACCCTCCTCTCAACATTTTTTTTAATTTTGCCCCGGATGGGGTGACACGACATGCAGAGTCAGTGACACATGGACACGCACTAAGCATGGCTGTAAGTGCTGGTTTAACTGCGGATGGTAGCCACCCACGCACCAACATTAACATCGGGGGCAGGCCATCACAGGGTTTATACGATGGAGAGGCTCCCTCGCGCGACTATTTACTCCTCCCGCGAGTTCAGCCCGGTCATGGATTCAGAAGGACAGATTTTAATGGAGACTAGTTATGAGCTATACTATGTGCCAGGACAGAGCAAGTTAGCAATGTCACTCACTTGATCATTCATCATTTCCGTTAAGTATGTTGGTGAAGCCTTTCAGGGCTCTTTGTTCTCGGGGAAAACCCGTCTGAGAAGGTTTGTTTGGGATTTGAATTTGCTGCTACTCTTGTTCGAGACCTCCAGTCTCGCGCTGTTTCTCCTTGGAGACTGCATTCACGACCTAGTTTCAATGGTTCGTGAGCGTGCCAGGTCTCGTCGGGGCTCAGCATGGGAGGCTCACAGGGCGCAGCGCCGCAGAAAGAAGCAGCTGGAACGTGCTCTCTCGTTGGCGTCCTCAATTCTTCGTAAAAAGGCTCGGGAAGAGAGGCGAAGGCTGCTCGACACCATTATTGAGCCGAAGGCTGGCTACAGCAGGGACGGTCTTATTCCCAATTTGAGTAAGGTAAGGGATGCCGAGCACGAGATGGAGCTGCCCACTTGCATAGTGGAGGAGGACCCGTCCATTGGAGACTTGCCATGCTTTGAGGTGCCCCGAGCCATGGAGTGCTCTGTTCGTGCCTTGTTCAGCGACGATGACATCCCAGGCTGCATCATTGAAGAAATTCCCTGGCCGGGAAACTCGCCTTCGTCGCACGCTGAGAAGACTACGGACAATGAGACTCGAGCGGAGCAGAGACAGGACATGGTAGACTCGGAGGAGGAATTGGGTTCGGGGACTGCCCCTCGCAGCGGCTCGGGTGGCAAGATGCATGGTTTTCTTCTTAGTGACGAACACCTGGCCTTGGTCTTCGAACTACGCAGCCACCTGGCGGACATGGAACTCAGGATGCTCCTCATGAGCCAGCGTTTAGACATTCTTCTTGGCGCGTTCTCCGGAGCTCCATCTCAGCATAAGTGTCCCCTGTGCACGCAGGAGTTTGCTATTCCAGCGAGGTCCACTTGGCAGGCGGGTGAAGGTGATGACGCATCGGGTAATTAGGTTTTACTACATCCTAACTTTTGTTTACTGCTTTTCTGTTTCATGCACTCTTGGACCATTAGCACCTGTCCTGGTTTCCTTCGGGTAGGACAGGGGCTTCACAACTATATGTATTATTGTTAAAACTACTATCAGCCCCTCAGTGATACTGGTTTCCGGATACCGGCAGTATTTTTGGTGGTTTTTAGCCATGACTCTGTATTTTTGTTTAAAGTTCTGTGCTTATCTAATATAGAAGGTACTACCCTCTTTTTTATTTAAAAAAAAAAACATTTTTTTTTAAT
>JASDQU010501794.1:63216-78267 GCA_032191745.1 Picea mariana
CCTTTGGGCTAATCTTATGGCAAACTATTTAACAATTATGGTGATTTCCTTTCACCTAATAGGACTGATTGATAAAACATTCACAACTAAGTAAGTATGTTACCTTTGAGTATCCATACTGGCCTCAATTGTGAATACCCATCAATCATCCTACTCCAATTAAATAATCTTTCAATAATTTGGTGCACCTTTGGGCCAACCTAATATTCTTGTGACTAAATAATTGCGATTTGCAGAGTTATTATTTTGATACCAGGGAAACAAGTACTAAATTTCGACAATTTGATTTAATATCTATGAGTCTTTCCGGTTGGACCACTTTGGTGGCTACCAAACCGTATCTTAATATAGACCTTAAATCAATGTAATGACTCTGCATATTGATTCAAACAACAATGTGTTTAAATAGAGTGACACAAAACATTCTGTCATCATAAAAAAAATTCTGGTAGCAGGGTAACAGAAAGCATTCTCCGTATTGCAAAATGTGCAGAATGGTGCATGAAATTCTAAAATAAACTACATTATGCATGAGTGTCTGTTGTATTAAAAATTGCACATTTTCCCAATTTTAAGTGCTCGTAAGATCAGTTTTAACAATCTGCTGTATTAAAAAATTGCACATTTTCCCAATTTTCAGTGCTCGTAAGATCAGTTTTAACAACCACAAAGTTGGTCTTTGTCGTAAAACAATTAGAAATTGATATAGAAGGAATGTGTAAGACTTTATGCAACTTAAATGCTTACAATAATATCATTTAACAATAAGGTAAGATGCAAATGACTAGCTTCAGGCGGTAGAAAATTTCATCGCAAATTATCACGAAAATTTCGTTACAAATTATCCATTAGTTATGTATCAATAAACTACCCCAAAAATTACAGTGCTAGACTGGTTTTCGAATAGGGATTTCGTTGCGAACTGGTCTATCAAACTAGATTGCGGAAATAATATATATATGCATTCAGAAAGTTCTCCACGCAGGCTCTGATACCAATGTTAGCAACATCATCTTTTCCAAGGCTGTGATCTAATCTTTTTTTTGGCTTCTGTATCATCTGTGGGCACCTAATCAGAATTTAAAGTAGCTAAAACTAAGATTGGTTACTTATATTGAACATAATAGGTTAAAACTACAATCGATTGGTTGCCCACCACCTCTTGGCCACCAGATCTTTGTTGTTTGATGTGGAATTTTTGTCCCTGATTTCCTTTAGTGTTTGGGTGATCGTTGAAGTAAGTAGCTGTCGGGAGAATTTGACGATCTATTGTTCGCATTATAATGAAGTCTTGCAATCAAACGCTTCTGAATTTTGGCTTCTTCCCCATTTCCTACACTGTTGTCCCCTTCTTGTGCCATTGAATTCCCTATTCTAGATGACATTTCTTATGCCTGCGAGATATTGCTATTTCCCTCTGTGTGCTTTAGTTCATGCTCGTGTGATTCCAATGCTTGCTTCACATGCCTGACAAATCCAGATTTTGATTTCTTGGATTTAGTAAATTGGGTAGTCTGGATTTGCCTACTTGAGTCGTTGATTACAGCCCCCTGATCTGGTTTAGATTCCTCCACTGACATCACCTTTTCTTCAACGCATTTGGTGTCGAGTGAGGAACCCCATTTTAAGCATCATTTTTTTGAAGTGGGCTCATCTTGCTTTCGATTTATGCAAGAATAAGAATTTTATTATATTCCAATCAAGAACAATATCTAGATTTATTTATTTATTTATATAGTTATAGGTTCAATCATCTCAAATAAAATAATAATATTTTGTTCATAAATTTGTAAAATATATTAAAATAATATTACAAATTTTGGAATTGATCATCAAAATAATATTTTAACTCTTTCATCACAAAGTCAAAAACTGGAGTGCATAATACCTAGGAGAGATATATGTAAAATAATGAACCAATGAAGTGTGTCTTAGGCAATGGTGTAAAATAGTTGCAACCACCTCCCAAAAATAGCAATAATGAGTCTCAACAAGTGCACCTTCCAAGAGAATAAATAACCTTGTCAACAATGATTCATGTGCACCACTCTCAAAATAGTAAGAGACCAAATCCATAACATAACAATATCCATGTGATCCCTACTCCATGTAAACCTAGGAAAGTGTGAAGAAACTCCCTAAAATACCCTCATCAAGGTAAAAACAAGTTGTTAACAAAGTTAATTCAAAGCTGGAAGTTGACCATTTAGTAGATTGCACCACCTAAGTTAGTATGTTTAGAAAAAAGTGAAAAAAAGAAACGCTTAAATAAAGTGGAAGTGGACATGAAGGGAGTGTACATGCATAACTAACTCTCAAAGAATGTGTAAGTTTAACCACCTCCTCAACATATATGTCAAATGAACTAAATGATCCATTAAGGGTGGCACATGTGAGTGTGAATAGGCTAAATAATCCCCAACGAATTGATATGAGGGAAATCACTTTCAAGATCATATTATTTTTTAAATGTGAGTAGCCTCAACATGTGTGCCAAATTGGACCACTACCCTCGTAGTGTGTTCCTCATGCACAACAAGTTGCATTCCCTAGTCATTTTTTTCTCTCTTTTTTCCTTTTATTTTAAATTAGAACTTAGGGAATGAAGACTTAATTAAGATTTTAAATCCAGTAATAAAATATTTTAATAATGTAGAACTTCAACCTTAGGTTTGGACAGTAAAATATCCCAAACCACTTTGGCATGTTCACACATGGAAAAATGTGGTTTATTAAAATGTGCCAAATGAGAGTTAGTTATGAAGAAAAAATTATATAAAAATGGGTCCAAGGTCATGCACTCTCTTCGAGTGGGTAAATGATGGAATATGGACATGATATAAAAATTGTCTATAAAATAAAAATGTGATAACATAATGGGTGGTATCTAGGCCAAATGATGGATGGAAAATGAAAGAGGAAAGATATATAAAAAAATCACTAGGAAACTAAAACACCAAGCTAAAGGACACCACAACTAGGAAAAAGACTTGAGCCAACATGAAATGATCAAGAGAAAGTAATGACTAGAACATCATGAGCACAAGATAAGGAGATAGGGAATTTATTCACCAATAATTAGTCAAGGAGTAGCACCATCAACAAGATGGATACACATAATATGTCGTTGAAGCAACTTTCATCAATGATACAACATATTACCAATAAATATGATAAAGTGAGCAAAAAGAGCATGAAAATGATACTACCAAATCATCCTACAAGAATGTTTCCTTCCCCTTTGGTTGGTTGAGGGTTAAGTAAACAATGAGGATAGCATAAAATAACTTGTGCAATAACAAAATGCCCCCAAATTTACAACTAGTATATAGAAAGTCCATGGGTGTCATCCTACAAGGCATTGTGAACTAGTCATTTGACACCCAATACAATATATGGTGTAACAAATGGGAAAAATTTGTCAAAGAGTTTTCCTTCTAATTCATAGGACTCTAGGGAAAATCCACACATTATAGCATGGCAAAGTTTTGTCTTTTCTTCTAAAGTCATGGTTGTTGATGTTTTTAAATCTTTCCAAATGTGTTGAACTTTATCTAAACTAAGAGTTTCCTTCACTTTTTTGCCAACCCCAATCATTCATGTTGATACCATTTTACAAGTGAACACATCAATGAAACTATGTAAATGGTTTTGTTTCATTCTTTTGTAAAATAAAAATAAAAACCACAATTGTTAATATAGCATTTTTCAATAAGATATGAGTTATAACTATATAAAAGGGCAATTTTGGGATTTAACCCCTCCTCTCAACATTCTTTTTTAATTTTTAATTTTTTGTTTCTTTTCAAATTTTGTTAAGCCATGAGTTATAACTATATAAAAGGGCAATTTTTAGATTTATACCCTCCTCTTAACATTTTTTTTAATTTTTAATTTATTAATTTTTATTTTTTGGGGGGTGATTTTGGGATTTACCCACTCTTCTTTGTTGGGTATGTGTTATATTCTTTGCATGTGTGTGTGTGTGGGTGCGTCAGATATGACAACTGTGTCTGATGATCCCTTCACCTAGAGCTCTGTCGTGTGCACCGGGCGCTTTCCTAGGGGGGTCCCAAGGGGGGACAGGTATGCCCCCCCCTGGTTACGTGCAACGTTCGGGGCAGCGCCCCCAAATTTTTTTTGGGTAGTTTTTGCTATTTTTAGTGGATTTGTAAATTAATCCAGGATTAAGGGATTAGGGTTTTGGTATCTACAAAATACCTAAAAACATTGTATATATTGTATGGCGAATGGTGAAATTCGATATAATGAAAATAAGAAAGGTTTTCCCGGTTGAGGGTTTTCGGTATAAAATCTCTGTGTACTTTGTGTATGAGCCATTGATTAATTTATGTATTGCTTAAGAATCTATATGCATTGCTTTACTTCGCAGGTTTAAAACTTACACTCTCAACATTCTTTTTTAATTTATAATTTATAATTTATTTGTTTATTTTAAATTTTTATTAAAATTGTGTGTTTTATTATTATTATTTTTTATGTTTTCAAATTGTTTAATTTTTTTTCAATTTTTTAAAAGGAAGGTGAGAGAGGAGTGGGGTGGGATTTCTTTATTATTATTATTATTTTCTCTAAAAAAAATAATAATTCCGGTTTGTGTATTTGCTTAATTTATTAAAAGATATATTTTTCTCCTTAGTTTTGGTATTTTTCTTTCTATTTTTCAAAAAAAAATACTATAGATTTTTCCTTTTTCTTTTTTATGATTTAGTTCGCAATAATATTTGTTTTTAAGGAAACATATTTAAAAATGTTGGAATTTTAACACTGTAAAAAGAAGGGTGCTAGTGGTAGCCCTTGTTTTCGATTTAGGGGCTCATGTTAAGATTTTGGTTGCAACAGTATTGGTTGTTAGGGTCATGGTTTCAAACTTAGTTGTAATTTTAACCCTGGAAAAAAAAAGGTGTTGGTAACACATGTTGGAATAGGGATTGAATGCAAAGAAGAATGGATCTTAGATTAGAGGTGGTGTCTAAAGACACCATAGAATGGAAGCATGAGCACACTCCATGAGAACGAAGAATAGATATCCTAGTGATCTGATGGGATGATAGACCGATCACAAGGATCGTTTATACAAGTTTGTTCATGAACCAAACCAATAATCTCAAGTGAAGTTGGTTGCATCTATCCATAAAACGTGGATTTGGGATCCTTAAGTGGACATGGTGAACAACCAATTTAGTTGGTTGTTGACCCAAAGACTTGCTTGAACCACTCAACTGACAAGGTGAGGTTTACAATGGAACTACATGTTCCAATACACCCGCCCATAAACTTAGCTTAGAGGAAAACAAATTTTGCAACATTCCCCCTTGAATTTGTTCTGATTGCAAAAGTTGATCACAAGATAGTACAACAACACACCTGACAAAGTATGGTCACAAAATACAGATCAAGGCAAAAGAGCAGTCATCCATGCAAACTGGTTGCAATTTTTTTTATCCATACACATTCCCAGTCGTTCATTCAACTAGAAAACAAGATAGCACTAGCCAATTGATCAGTCAACTAGAAAAGAATGCACCAATATAATCAGTCTATTTCAACCAACAGTCTCTCCCAAGCTAGACAATCTCTATATCAAGTACAACTCCCAACAACACATCAAATCCAAGCACATCAATTGGGTTTCCACATCAGCAATGTTGATTACTCGCCCCCTTAAAAATAACTAAGGGATTAAGAAATCATCAATAGATCTTCATCGAAAACACCAATCAACGGATAATAGTTGGTCCATACTCATTCAAAAAATATGAAATAAAAAAAAACTTCCAGTTGGGTGTCAAGTCGAGTTTGTTATCCCCATTTTGTGGATAACTAAGGAGATTATGTCTCGAGGCCCTCAGGTTGTAGATATGGAGTGTTGAGAGACTACAAGACTAGCAGTATCCTTTTTCCTGGATTGATATCCTTCTCACCACCACAGAGGTCGTAGATTTTCATATGGAATCCACCACACCAGCTGGCTTCCGGAAGGCAATTAGCCTTTCGCCATGAGGTACAATTCAGTATTATAGTGAGCATCATTTCAATATTTGAGGCATATAAGTATGATGTATCTTAGACTACTTTAGTTTTCATGATATATGCTTGGACATTATGCCTTTTTCCCCACTTCACCTTGGTGGTTGACATTGTGCCCTAGTAAGTGGTATTCCTTGGGGATGGGTTTGCTACTAGGAACTCCCTTGAAGAGCCATCGTAATGTTCCCAAACAAACATATTTACTGCTAGCACTAGGAATCACCCTCAGACTGTAAAGAGGATAAGCCCAGTACCCATCAGTTTATATAGTAAATGTAAATGAGTTTTAAGGGGGTCAAATGGATAAGACTCGATAATAACGTTCTAACTCAGAAAATCTGGGCTAGCATTCACAAGCAATTGAGGTCTTGTATCAACTTCAGTCAGTAATTTGGAGTAAAGGTGAATAGGAGGAAGACTTTGGTGAGAAAGTGTAGAGGTTTGATATGGACATCAGGTCTTCCAATAGCCTAAGGAGGAAAAAACTCAAACACAAGATCCTCTTGAATTCAAATTTTCAAGGAAACTGAAAGACATTATAATAGCACTACAATCAAACATTTATCATAATACAGTCACAACAATCCATGTGAATTAGTCATTCATGAACTCTCTCAGTATCAGAGGAAAATAAGATGGAAGAAGAAAGATGACTTAGATTAATCAAGAAGTCTCAAATCAAGTTACATAACTAGAGAACCAGTGTTCTTCATCAAAATATTACAATAAGGGAGCCTAGCTCAACCATCGACCCTAACAAAATATCAAAACTGCATACATATACTGAGAATTGTTGCAACCACCAGAAGCGTGATCGGTCCCCTGCATTCAAAGTTTCCAGTCGACGCCCACTCTGTCAGACTGTGTGTGCCTTCCTTTGTCAGACGCAAACTCAAATTAGTATGGGTTTTGCAAGAAAATATGTCCTCGGGGAACTTTGGGCTGACAATCTGCCTCCATGGGCAGGCCTTCCATGATTTCCATTTATGAGGTGATACAAGGTTTCAACCACCACCCCTCCTCTTTATTAATTGCTTCATCGAGATTAGGACGAGGCTTTGAATGCTCTGGAAGATTCCATGGGATGTTGGCGGTTCTTCGCATTAACCTAGCGCCCTAAAACCATGATGATCTCATTTTCTACTATCGTGAGGGTCTTCGGCCTTGGCGCAGCTCTCATGAAAATTGCACCTTCCTTCACGCTTCCAAGATTCCAGGTGCCAGCTTCTTCTCCACTTCACATTCCTACATGTGACCTCGGGCCACAACCTGACGCTTATCCCCATAGGAACTTTGGGACTTCGTCTTTCAGGGATCCTCAGATCGCTTGACCACAACACCCTTGATTCTCAATTTGACGAAAATGACCAACTCAAATGAACGGTCATATATTCTTTCCATCCGACGACCGAGGCTTCTCGCTAAAAACCCCAAACTATCAGCTTCATGTGATGGGTGCTCAATCTCCTTTATGGAACCACTTTTATATGACTTTGGGTTGTGACCCTGGGCCCACTCTCAAGCGCTTCGCGAGTTCGCACTGCGCAAACTTGCACTGTGCTCCATTCTCAAAACTTTCGGATCTCGAATACCCGTGAACTGTCGATCTGATTTGCCTGATGGATCTCCGTCATTGGAAGATAAGCTTGTCTTCTTGCTTGTATTTTAAGCTCAAAAATGACTTCTATGAAAGTTTCACTTTGTGTTCAAGGCTCATACCCATGCAAGCAAAGGACTGGGTCTCCCTGCAACCTTTTGATAGCTTTATGTGATAACATTTGGCTCCATAGGGGATGGCATGCTCCCTGCGAGATGCCAAGAACAAGCAGTTCCAGTTTCCTTGTGCAATGGGTTATGGAGTTGAGCTCAAAACATTTCGCCGAAGGCCAACATGTACACTATTCTACTTATAAAAAGGAAAACAAACACACATACTCCAGAAAGAGCTTATTTATGTGCAGTCCTAGGTTAACTAATTTTTACAAAGTGTTAGGTGAAAGAAAACTTCCACCATAGCCATTCAAACTGTTTGATAGCTGAATCCTACACTTTACTGTAAATGATCGATAAGAAACAAGGGGGGTGTGACAACCGACTAATTTCATCCTTATGATCACCTATATTACCTTCAAATGTTGATAGAAAGATTAAGCCTGCATGCTCCAAAGCATTTGAAAAGTGTAACTTTATGTACTCATTGACAGGGTCATGAAACTGAAAGCAATGTGTGATTAACTTATGAAAGGTTACCTTCACTTTTTCAAAGTTGTTGACATCTTGCTTGATGTCCACAACAGGCACACATGATTGAAAGATAGCCACAGACATATGTGGGTCCAAAAGATGCTTACTGTGAACTGTAGGTACAAGTGGAAGAAGGATGGACGTAGGTGGATGTTGATCCACTGATGACTGTGGATTTACTTCAGGCTGTGTATAAATGACCTCTTCATGTGCCTCAACTAAGGGCTGCTCCTGGTCAAATTTTACGTCTTCCATGACAAGGCCAACCTCTGCATCATTCTTACTATCTTCATAGTGATCAAATACAAGATAAGCTTGCTACTCATCATCACTAGGATATTCATCAAAAAGGGGTTGTCTTTCATATCTATGATTTGCCTTTAAATAAGTAATTTCATCAAGAATATAACTGTTAAAAATATCCATTTCAGGAACAATGGTAACTGCTTCTTCCAATTGTTCATACACATGATTTTCATCAAGACAGGGTTGCTCATTGATACCTGCTTCGAAGACAAAATCATCCACAGTCTTTCCTTCATAGGGACAACAAGTAAAAACTTCCTTACGCTCAGAGTTGAGATGATACTGACTTTGAATCCTACCACAAGCTCGAAGTTTCTCCTCCACTTCCCCAACGTCCATGAATAACTAAGTTAAAGATGTTGATTTCCTTTCTCTCTAATGAAGGACAATCTCTGAATGTTGCGCCATGACATAGTACACCATTGCAACAATCTCTGTGGGTATGATCTCTACATGCATATTATGATGTGCACAATAAAACCTCATATTGAACATGGCCAAGGCTTCCTCTTCCCCTCTCCTCAAGGCATTAAAATCATCCCAGTATTGATCAAGGGACCCGTTCTCACCCCACCACTTCAAAAATGCATTGCATAATTCAACCCAGGAACCAATGGAGTCAGCTCCCAAACATTTAAACCACACAACAACATATCCAAACAACGAATTTGAGAACAATCTAATGGCAATGTAATCATGAGCAATCTCAAATTGACCAACAAATCTCTCAAAGGCCTCCACATGCCTCCCATATGTAACATGATCTTCCCTAGAAAAATGAGGAAGATATTTAAAGAAATCAAGAGGATAAGGATGAAGATGATATGGAAGCTTTAAAGGTTTAAACAACTTGTCTATGATTCTAGTTTGAAAACTAGTGGGTTGAATATGAGGCTTATCACACTGATGTCAAGGCACAACAGTAACAACAGGATGAGATGAGATTTGAGGAGGCTGCATATCAGTTTCAACCACCTTAGGGATGCAAGGGTGATTGAATCCAGGAGGGATCTTAGTATGAAGTTTATCCTTATGAATAAGCTGAGTTGAGGACATAGGATCAGCATCTACAACACAGGTGGAAAGTATGGCTTCTTCCTCCAAGGATGTATATATAAAGGAAGGCCGGTGATAAACCGAATAAACAAAGAAAAATATGATCATTTTTATATGTGAAGGGAAAAACAAAAATGAGCTGATAAAGAATAACAAGAGTTCATGCAGAAAGCTCATAAGCTGATACCTAGTCATTCCCTTCATATTTCTATTAGTAGGATCCTCCCCAGTGGAGTATCTGATTGTGGAGTCGCCAGGTAGATGATTACAATCAATTTTCTATATCCCTATCTTGTCTACCATCAAGAGTTGGATCTATGTCGTTCTTCCCAGGGAGCTCTTCAATCTGCTCAAATCCGTCCCCGACAATGACGCCATTTATGTTAGCACTAGGAATCACCCTTAGACTGTAATGAGGATAAGCCCAATACCCATCAGTTTATACAGTAAATGTAAATGAGTTTTAAGGGGGTCAAATGGATAAGACTCGAGATAATAACGTTCTAACTCAGAAATATGGGTTGGCATGCACAAGCAATTGAGGTCTTGTATCAACTTTAGTCAGTAAGTTGGAGTAAAGGTGAATAGGAGGAAGACTTTGGTGAGAAAGTGTAGAGTTTTTCTATGGACATCAGGTCTTCCAACAACCTAAGGAGGAAAAAACTCAAACACAAGATCCTCTTGAATTCAAATTTTCAAGGAAACTGAAAGACATTATAACAACACTACAATGAAACATTTATCATAATACAGTCACAACAATCCATGTGAATCAGTCATTCCTAAAATCTCTCAGTATCAGAGGAAAATAAGATGGAAGAAGAAAGCTGACTTAGATTAATCAAGAAGTCTCAAATCAATTTACATAACCAAAGAACCAGTGTTCTTCATCAAAATATTACAATAAGGGAGCCTAGCTCAACCATCGACCCTAACAAAATATCAAAACTGCATAAATATGATGAAAATTGTTGCAACCACCAGGAGCGTGATTGGGCCCCTGCATTCAAATTTTTCAGTCGGCGCCCGCTCTAATAGACTGTGCGTGCCTTCCTTTGCCAGACACAAACTCAAATCAGTATGGGTTTTGTAAGAAAACCCGTCCTCAGGGAACTTTGGGCTGACAATCTGCCTCCACGGGCATGCCTTCCATGCTTTCCATTTATGAGGTGATACGAGGTTTCAACCACCACCCCTCCTCTTTATTAACCTCTTCATCGGGATTAGGATGAGGCTTTGAACACTCTGGGAGCTTCCATGGGATGTTGGCAGTTCTTCGCGTCAACCTAACTCCCTGAAACCATGATGATCTCATTTGCTACTATCGTGAGGGTCTTTGGCCTTGGCGCAACTCTCCTGAAAATTGCACCTTCCTTTGTGCTTCCAAGGTTTCAAGTGCCATCTTCTTCTCCACTGCACATTCTTGCATGTGACCTTGGGCCACGACCTGGTGCCTATCCCCACAAGAACTTCAGGACTTCGTCTTTTGGGGATCCTCATTTCACTTGACCATAACACCCTCAATTCCTGATTTGATGAAAACGCCCAACTCAAATCAATGGTTGGATATGCTTTCCATCCGATGGCTGAGGATTCTCACTGAAAACCTTGAACTATCATCTTCATGTGATGGGTGCTCAATCTCCTTTATGGACCCGCTTCCATATGAATTTGGGTTGTGACCCTGGGCCCACTCTTGAGCGCTTCACGAGTTCGCACTGTGTGAACTTGCGTTGTGCTCCATTCTCAAAACTTTCGGATCTTGAATACCGACAAACCGTCGATCTGATTTTCCTGATGGATCTTCATCGTTGGAAGATAAGCTTGTTTTCTTGCATGTATTTTAAGCTCGAAAAGGACTTCTATGAAAGTTTCACTTTGTGTTCAAGGCTAATTCCCACGCAAGCAAAGGACTCGGTTGCCCTGCGACCTTTTGACAACTTTATGTGATAACACTTACCACTTTCCATCACTATTTTCCCACACTCTTGGGACTTTAGGGTGTACTGACCTAAGAAGGGGTTGTCCCTCATTCTATGGGAAGAAGGGGATAAAGGCCTAGAGGGATTGATGTTGGGTAAAAGATAAAATCCTATGTACGAACCTTCTAGATGCTTTGCCCAGGGATCACCCAAGAAATCAATGAAATGATTATCTTTGAGAAAAGGAGGACCCACAAGAAATATGATTAAGAATGCTTAAAAATTTAGTTGGATGATAAGAGGTCTCATCACGAGTTGGCCTATCATTTCCATGAATATATAGTGGTATGAAATTACCATCATCTGGTCACCAAGCTAGGGTAATGGCTCTCAGTTGCATGGCTGTGAGAAAGGGGGTCTCATCACGATCCAGGCTTCTCATTTCCACTAGGTATCTGTGGGTGACACTGTCATTACCTACACACCATGCTAGAAAAGTGGTCTTCAACTCTTCCTTAAATTTATGAAAGAAAGAATGGAAAAATAATGGGCTTGGAAAAAGTGTATTGCAAACGAAGGTACCATGCAATCTCTACAAAAGGCACCCATGAATGAGACACTCCGACCTCATGTATTTCATGAGCCCTATGCCCATTGAGTCTTGACCCTAACCACTTCACCCACTTTGCATGGCTTAGAGAGGGATCTCTTGGAAGCTCTCCTTGACCTAGGGAAAGATCTACTCAATAGGACACCTCGTCAACCCTCTCATATTCAAGCTTGACAAGTTGCACAATGTCTTTGAGCACTTAATTGTTTGACATAGTAATATTTGATCCACATGCTTAGGTGGCTCATTTATTGATTGGATTCACTTATCATGATGTTATGAATTGAGATCCTTGGAGGGCATGCTTATTTGTCTTTGCAAGACCTATTTGGTAGACAGTTTTGGAAGAACAAGCCTAGCTTGGGCTTCCATGGGGCTTAAAGCCCATAGGTGGATGCCAAGGGCCTACATGCCGAATGAGAGAGATCAAATTTTTAATACCTAGAAGATGAATTGGATGACACAACCTATCCCCCACATGCCAAACGTTTTGCTTAGGAGAGGCAAAATGTCACCTTTAGAGGCATGATGTCACCTAGGGGGGTTAGGGTTTGGTGGTGAGGTTGACATACATTGGCACAAGGACATTTTGAGGAGCTTGAGCCTTGATCATGAAGGAATTTATTTGGATGCTTGACATGTGGCTTTGGGAAGCCACTCTACACTCCTCCATTACCAACGACCTTCTCCAAGTACCAAAACGTCCCTTAGAGGGGTGACGTCTTTATGAACTAGAGTTTTTCTTTATGCAAAAGTGAAATTAAAGTGAATTGTTTAATATTACTTTATAAAAGGGGAAAGATTAGGGTTGTTGACCCCTAGTCTTGTGGTTTACCATTAATTATGTGGACAAACTATGTTAGTGACATTTTGTATAAATAGAGATCATAAGATCTCATTTCAAACATAACTCTCCCATATTGGAGAAGTACTTGGACTGAAATGTTCGCTCTCTTTCGATAGTTCTCTCTCTTGTGCTTTTGTTTATGGATATGTCTTGGATTATTGGTTGATGGAAGTAATGTTCTATCCTTGGAAGGATTTTATCTAGCTTTTATCGTGGTTTGTCTTATCTTTTTCCTTGAATTGGTAAGGTTTCTACATTGTTGCTATCATTTATTTTTCAAGTCATGGTTATTTTCTAGAGCTAGGTGGGAAGTATAAGGCCATACACCCCCACCTAAGTCTCCATCAATTTATGCTTACATGTTATTGGTTTAATAAGGGTTTGCCAAGAGAAGTATAAGGGCATACACCATCTTAACCTAAACCCTAGTTGGAGATACATGTCTTAGGGAGTAAGAGGATTTACACCCCCAAGGAGGTAGTACCTCTAGCTCTTTCTTTACTTGACTCCATTAACCAATTTTTAAAGGCACTAGTCATTTACTTATTGCATTGGAGAAATAAATTGTTGCCTTGGTAAATGTGAAATTTTCAAGTTTTAAAGTTGTCTCTTTGGGAAAGTGTTCCTTGAGCCTTTGGCTCCCTTGCCTCATTAAGGCGTCCCCTTTCAACAACAAATTCTTGTTGATGTAGTAAAACTAACCTACAGCCATTAAGGCTTCTCTAACCCTATCCTACTAACCCTAATTATATCCTAAACTAACCCTAGACTAGGCCTAAAAATTTGTCCTAGCCTTCTACTAACATAGGCGCACTTATTGAGCTAACTAGGGGTTGATTTGATTGGGCAAATTTTCTGCAATAAGTCTTGGTTTGCTACAGCCATAAGGCTGGTAATTTCATTGTAGAAACCCTAACCTAAAGTCATTGATAACTTGTGTTTTCACCGTCAAAAGTTGCTAAGAATTTGCCAATTTATTCTACTTGCTTTAATACAATTTTTGAGTGGTTTCTTTGCAAGTTTTAGTGGCTGATTTCACTGCTATCATAACAAGTTTGCTACAGACATAAGGCTGCAAAATACTCTTGCATACATCTTTTATGATAGCCACAACTAATTGATAAAGTCTCATGCTATAAATTGTTTCAAGCATAACATAGTTGCCAACTTAACGAGAACACTACAGAGTTCTCGTTTTTTGGGGGGTCCAATTTTTTACCCCGTTTTTAAAAATGGTGCTACCAGTAGCACCCCCCCTCCCTCTTTAGATGGTTTTTGGACATTTTAAATTTTTTGATCCATAATGTTTCCACATTTTTTAAATGCCTATTTTTGCATCTATTTTCAAAATTTTCAAGTTTGTTTGTTTTTTTTATTTTTTTGCCAACAATGTTTTAATCATTTTTTCATGTTTTTTTCAATCTCAATTTTTTTTACCATTTACTTTTTTGAAATTAATATTTTTCATATAATTGTGTCCCCTTAATTAATTGATGGTTCTAAAATTTTAAAATATAGTGGAAAATATCATTTTAACACATTGTTTACCTTTACTTCAATACATAGAAAACAATTGTACTAGAATAACACTATTTTTGAATATTTAGCAAACAAATATTTTTTTTATATAAATTAAAGGTAAGAAAAAATAAAATAATCAAAATTAAAAAAATAAAATTAAAGAAAATCATAAGAAAAAAAATTAAAAATATATATGAAAATTAAGAAAAAATGGAAAATAAAAATAAAAATGGATAAATACTTTTAAAAAAACAATTTTTTTATCAAAAACTTTGATACTGTTAAAAACAAAAAAAATTAAAAATATAAAAGAAAAACCAACTTAAAAAATCTAAAATTTAATGCAAAACTTAAAAAAATTAAATAAATAAATAATTATATATTAAAAATAAAGTTATAATCCTAGTTGTGTTATAACTTATAATACAAAATTTTATATAAAAACATTTAAAAAAACAAAACTAAGTTATATATATATATATATATATATATAT
>JASDQU010501795.1:34992-45778 GCA_032191745.1 Picea mariana
TAATAAGGTGAAACCCAAATGTATTTATGAAAATGATGTCATGAAAGGTTAATGGGGCGATGAAATGTGAAGAATAATGAAGTGAAAGGTGGATGAAAATAGGACATTTCTGAGCCCCAACACTAGTCACGAATGACTTGTATCTTGGCTGGATCCACATGTACACCATGTTGATTAACGATGTATCCCAAGTAATGGACCCTGTCCATGCCGAAGGTTCTTTTTTCCAAGTTGGTGTATAGCTTGTGTTGCCATAGGGTGTGTAGAACTTGTTAAATATGTTGCAAGTGTTCTGCCCAAGTCTTGTTGTAAATGAGAATGTCATCCAGATACACCACTACAAAAGTATTGGTGAATGGTTGTAGGATATCATCCATCATCCTCATGAAAGTGGTCGGAGCATTTGTCAAACCAAAGGGCATGACCAACCATTCAAAAATACCTTGCTTTCACTTGAAGGCATTCTTCCATACATCTGTCTGTTCTATCAGGACCTGGTGGTAGCCAGACTTCAGATCAATCTTACTGAAGTAATTGGCCCCTGTGAGCTGATCAAGGAGGTTGTCGATTCGGGGAATCGGGTATTGTTTTCTGACTGTGATTTTATTCAAGGCTCGGTAATCAATGCATAGTTGTGAGGTTCCATCTTTCTTCTGTACCAACACGATTGGGCTCCTGCAAGGTGATGATCTGGGATGGATTTGCCCCTTGCGGAGCAGTTCTTAGATCTGCTGCTTGATCTCCTCATTCTCTAATAGAGAGTGACAGTATACTTACCCATTGGGCAGCGATGCGTCGGGGGTCAGATCGATGGGGTTCTTGACCTGACAGTGTAGAGGTACCCCAACAACTGAGGAAAAGATATCTAAGTATTCTTCCACGACCTTATCCACTTACTTCCGCTTTGTGGAAAGGTCGGTCGCGGAGACCCTGGATGTGGTTGTGATCTTTCGCTCATTCTGATAGAGAATCACGAAGAATACAAACTTCCCCGTCTGAGAGATGACCTTCCTGAATTGCTTGGCAAAGATCAAGGAAATAGCACTAGGTGGGACTGCCTCAGGTATCCTATACAATTTCCTATCCGAAGTAACAATAACACTGCGAGGCCTAGACTCATATACAACATGGCATTTCCATAAATATGGTTGGCCCAAAAGAACATTACAAATTTTGAGAGGGGAAATATCACACAATACATCATCTTGGAAGGGCTTGATGTTGTATGACAGGCGACATTGTTGGCTGACGTGGATGTCGCTTCCTTGTCAGAGCCATCTGATGGTGAAGGGTTGCGGGTGCGGCGTTGTTGGTAGGGCAACTTGCTTGAAA
Source organism: Picea mariana (assembly GCA_032191745.1). Taxonomy (NCBI): domain Eukaryota; kingdom Viridiplantae; phylum Streptophyta; class Pinopsida; order Pinales; family Pinaceae; genus Picea; species Picea mariana. The sequence continues at coordinate 36,325 of JASDQU010501795.1, forward strand.
ACATCTGCTGAGATGAGGTTCTTTTGGCTAACGCTATCAACAATGAAGCGCAGCGAGGTACCCTTCACCCACATCTGTGAATGAAAAAGGCGTTATCCTTCCTCTGGCTCGTCTAGTTCACTGGGATGGAGCTTGGTGGTAGCAATGGTGGCACTGGGTTCTGTGTCAATGATTTGTCTCCCCCTTTCTGGTTCTAACTCAGAGTCAGAACCTGCATCTGACTCAAAGGCTTTCACCTCAGCCACTAGCGACTACTTCGAGCGACAATCATCAGTGTTATGTCAGGGGTTCTTATGGAAGTCGCACCACTTCTCGATATCTTTCTTTGTCTTTCCGGTGTCCTTCTTTGCTTACAGCCTGGACTGGTTTTTCTGAGGCGGTCTGTCTTTTCTCTGTCCTTTTTTCTACGGGTTGGGGCCGCCCTTTCCTCGCTTTTGCTGTGAGGGGTTCCCGGGCCCAAATTATCGTGTCTTTTGTCTGAGCTTCTGCTCGATTTTGATGGCATGTCGGTAAGTCGTGCCCAAGGATGTGATGTCCATAAACTCCATTTAGGCCCGGATGTATCTATGCAGACCTCCACGATACTTGAGCACCAGATGTCGCTTAGAATATTTGATACCTAACTTGGTGCGCAAGGTATGGAAGATATTTGTGAACTCGGGCACTGCTTGGTCTCTTTCTTGCTGCATTGTGGTCCATTTTGTGTACAGGTCGTCATAACTTCCAACATGGGAGTATTGTTCCTTAATAACATCCCTTAAGGACTCCAGGTGACCATGATTGTAAATAATGAGGGTTCCTCTGTTTCCTTCTGCTCGCAGAAAGTTTCCCACCAATCTTTGACATGGGGAACAAGTTTGAGGAGCGCAAAAGTAATCTTTTCTCTATTCGTGAAGTTATGGATAGAGAAATACCCTTCTAGAAGATTCAACCATTTGTCTATAACATTTGTGTCTATCTGACCTTCAAATATAGGAATATCGAAGTTGATTTATACCTTGAAGGGGGCGACGCCTCCGTTTGAGGAAGATGCATCGCCTGTTGGTAGCCGCTGAAGGATATACACAAAACTATCCATCATCTTGTTCCTCTCTTGCGTGAGGGCTTCCTTGAGCAAAATTTTGAAGGGATCTCCTATACCTTTTGTTAGTGATAAAAAAATACACTGGTATTTTTTTAGAATGTCCTCATTATTCACCACTTGATTTATCGTTCCTCTAGGTATTTTGGCCAATATCATACTCTTAGTTCTTCATCAAGCCTTGAAAAATGACTTATCTATCTCTTTTTCTTTGACACTATGCCTCTTAATCTGCAATACAAAGACAAATAAAAGTTACTCTCTGGCTTTATTGCCTTTTATCTTTTGAAATAAAAATGTATATTTATTTTTCTCAAAAAAGTCACCAAAGCGCAAGTGCCAGTTCCCACTCCATATAGAATCTAAACATTTGATTCCTTGGGAATTTGATTTCTGAGGAAATAAAAATAAACGCCAAATAGGCAGTTGTCAAATGCTTGATTTGTAGACAGAGAATGTATACACAGTTGTCTTGTGGAAAGTATAGTTGGGTTTTGAGTGTTTGACAAATTTTAATGGAATGCATCAGAGTGTGATGTAAAGCCACGAGTCAAGTCTTGGGCTCAAGCTAAAAATTTAACAACAGGCACCAAGCTGTATGCAAGAAGGGCCACGAAGAATTATCTATGCAGAAGGATGAAGCCATGAGTTAAGTCACCACTCAAGGCACAGGTCACATTATGAGTCAACACACCAAGCTAAGCTACATATCAAAGCAATAGTATGGGAATGTGAACAGTGGAAGAAACATTTAATAATAAAGATGATAATGGAATACACTCTGTGTCAACACCTATCTTTATCGTCCCGAGATATTTCTGTTGTTGGAGATCAGTTAGATATTTCATTGTTACAGGGAGACAAAGATCCAATTGCTTCCATGCTAAGTTTGTTGGATGCCTTAGAAGTTCTATCTAAATGCTTGTGGGATTTGGACGACTTGCCATTACAAATCTCTAGTGTTTAACTACTAGATTCAACATTTAGGCACACTTCTTTATTCTCTCGAATGTCGCATCCTCTTGCCACACAGAGATAAATCCATAAGTATCCTGAGATATTAGTGCCAACCTGTATCCAAGCTTTGAAGGCCATAATTCAATTGGAAGGTCCTGGAAAGTGGCAAATTGGTGAAATAGCAATTGAGAAAACGAAATCTGCTTTTTGTCTCAAAATTGTTGAGAGTATGCAGAAGTGTTGGGGTATATTGTCTATAGATGTTGAAGATGCCGTAGATTTTCTGATGGATGGGTTTGCATTCCGTCTCAGGATTTTGTATAAGATAAAAGTTTGGTAAAGAAACAAGGTGTTTTTGGTGTAATGTTGATCGGAAATCTACAAAATAGTAAGCTTGTTACGTTGCAGAAAGATTTTCTACTTGTCAACACACAAGAACACAGAGCATTATCATTCAGATTTAATGACAACGCATATATCTATAGCAAAGAATATGAATTGCTTTGAAAGACGCATATTTTTCTTTTGTGTTTTCTTTCAGGTTGCAGGGTACAAACAACTTTGAAATTGTGTTAGCTAAGCCACCGAATCCCTAAACTTTCGGTGGCTGATTCTCCCTTGTTTATACTCATAAGCCATCGAAAGTGCAGAAACAAGCAGAATCCTGATCTTTTTGCTTAGATTGAAGATTTTGATTTCCAGATCATTTGGAAAAGGTTCTAAATGAAATATATAATTAAATTGATAAAGATCAATATCCCTTTCCATATTTTAAGGCAGATATTAAGGTAAACAAGATAAAAGACCTTTCTATTTTTGGTCAAGAAGCATCTAGTTGTCAAAGAAGGAGTTCAAATTGCTTAGTCATGTTGTTGAAGATGTCAAAGACTATTGGAGCTATCGAAGTTTGTAGAAGATGACTTGATAAGGGTTTTACTTTCATTTTAGGATTAGATCCTATATATCATATTATTTGATTTTTCTCTATTTTTAGAATGTAAGATCAAATTTTATAGGATCCTGAACTGTTTGTAAAGGCTATAAAGCCTGTAAATTTGTTGAACTAGAGGTTCGAGTTTGGAGACTATACCATGCTACTATTGTAATAGACTTTTCTCATATATAATATAGAAGCACATGTTCCTTTCATTATTATTGTCAGATTACCATGTCCTTTCTTTTCTCTACTTTGAATGATTGTTTTAATTTAAGTTTGTCTTAACTGCTAGTCACTGTTATCTCACTTTGTCAGTTCATAAACTTGATTTAATAGTAATCTACACTATCTTTATTCAACCCATCACCCATCTGATCTGGTTGATAAATATAGAATTCTTCACCCATAGTTCAGCTACTTATATGATATTTAATTCTTGAAAGCCTTGTCTCATCTGGTTATGTATTTGACTGTTTTAAGAGTAAGTCAGTTATCTAGTATCCCATTTGATCCAATAAACACATAAAACCAAAACACATTTTAAGTTACCAGGCTTCTTCAAGCTACAACCTGAGAAGGACTCTTGGAGAGATAAAACATTCATCTTTCTTTTCTCCCGCCATGAGAGGTCACTTCGGCGTGCGAGAGATATTGTCCTCAAGAGAAACAAGCTCGAGACCTAATTCTTTGTACCCTGACCTCGTTGGGGACATGCATTAAGAACGACAAGGAGCAGACCGCTCCGATGCCACTGATCCAGATTTTTTTAGCAAAACAAAATGAATAATGATTATTATCAAAAGATTCTTAACACAAAATAACAGATATATAGTAAAATTGGTTTCTATTCAATAAGGAAATAAGCTGAAACTGTAAAATGCAACGGAAAACAAGCTTGCTACAATGGTGGCGACTTATCTCCGAGAAGAGATGTCACAACTGCGCTCATTCGCAAGAAGATGATTACAATGAGCCTCTGAAGGCCTTTTTACAATAAACAGGAATGTCAAAAAACCCTAGACATCCAAAAACCTAACCCTAGGAAATGAAGCGCCAAAAGTCATGTGGGCCCCGTTTGGATAAGTTAGTAGATCAACTTCCCAGGGTCGTAACTTTTGCCTACGATCTTCGTTTTAGGCGCATGATATCCTGTTGGAAAGGTCTATCTGAGGACTACACATATTGTCATCAATGTCTAACTTTGACTATATTTTAAATGTGGCGAGCCCTAAAAACGTTGTTTAGGGTGTCAAAACAGCCCCAGAAGTCCGGGACCCGAAAACTAGGAAAAAAATGGAAAACTGGAAAACTGCCAAAATGAGTCAGTTGCAATAGGTTGGAGGCCACCGACATCCATCTGGATCACTATTTTTTCTTCCAAGATTTCAATCATTTTCTCCTTTTATTCTAACTGACTTCTGAGTGTTTCCTCAATCCTTTTGTCTTCTTCTACCTGGATTTTTAACTTCGTGATTATCTGATCGATTTCTTCTGAGTTGGAATTTTGAAGTCCTTCTTTCATATTTAATTCTCCTTCAAGTGACTTCTTTTTCTTTCTTTCCTTCCTTAGTTCTTCTAGAGCACTGATTAATTATGCTTTGAGATCGACTTAACCTTCTTCTTTGGAATCTTCTTCATCATCTTCTATTGCCACGAAGAGTACTCTTTCTAAATCACTGTCACTATYATCATCCTCGTCTGATGATGAGTTATCTTCCTTTGAGTAGAAAATTTTCTTGAAGAATTTCTTTTTGTTTCTTCTCTGGTCTCCTTTTTTATTTTTCTATTTCTTCTTAGGATCTTCTTCTTCATCGCTTCCTTATTCTTGGCATAAGGACATTTAGAAGTAAAATGACCAATACCATAACAATTAAAATATTTCAATGGAAGCATACCTTTGTAATTATCAGTTCCTCTTTTCAACTTCCTTACAAAGTTTTCCACTTCTTCATATTCCTTTGAATCATTGCTGCAACTACAATTTGGTTTTGACTTTTTCTTGTTCTACTTCTTTGTCTTCTTGGATGCCTTGAATGTTGCTTCCTTCATGACTCGGTTCTCTTGTTTTATCCTCATTTCATAAGCTGTGAATATTCCATGTAGCTCATCCATGTTAAAATTGTCAAGATATATTCTTTCTTTCAGGGTTGATATCTTAGGATCAAATATCATAGGAAGAGATCTTAGGACCTTTTGAATGACCATTGATTCATCAACTTCTTCTCCCAATCCTCTAATAGTGTTTAATGTTTCGTCAAATCGGAGAAAGTAGGTTCCAATGTCTTCATCTTCCTTCATATTCAATTGCTCAAACTTAGCTATAAGGGTTTGAATCTTAACTTCTTTTACTTTGGCATCTCCTTCATAAATATTTTGAAGTTTATCCCAAAGATCCTTCATAGTGTTGCAATGCATCGCTTTGACAAATACCGAATCATCCATACTGCTTAGAATGGTTCCTTTAGCCTTCGAGTTGTTTTCGTTTAGTTTCTTTCCATCTAACTAACTGTCAAACATCAAATCCCTAACTGGGGGAGTGGTTGGCGTTGCATATTTGTCTACTACTAACTGTCAAACATCAAATCCCCGTGCCTGTAAAAATGTTTTCAAATTTTTATTCCAAAAGGCATAATTTTGACCATGAAACCTTGGTGCTCCAATCTTAGCATATTCCATGATCTCCTTCCAATGGTCAAACTGTTTCTTGAAGGACCCAGTCTAATACCAATTGTTGGAATATTGAGAGGGGGGGATGAATTAGTATGATCACAATTACCACTTTTAACCACAATATGTATTCTTCAAATTTATTAGTAGTGTTCAACAGTTTATCATTAGCATTCAATATATCATCAGAAACATAAATCAACAGTGCATAATAAACAATCAGATAGACACTGTACACAAGAATTTATGTGGGAACCCAAATGGGAGAAAACCACATATTGATTTTCTTATATATATCAAAGAATGTATTCATTGGAAGCACCAACTTCCCAATTATCTAGCTGCAATTGGAAGGAGGCTACAACCCCCTATTTATCAGTTCCAGCCAGAAGGAAACTACAACTCCCTGAATTCTCTAGCTCCAACTAGAAGGAGGCTATAACCCCTTAATTCTCAGGCTCCAACCTTAAGGAAGCTCCAACTCCCTATGTTCTTCGGCACCAACCAGAAGGAGGCTATAACCCCCTTTCCTTGCCCTGTCCTGTCGCCCTAAAATATAAGTGTAAACAAAACTGCCACTACCAAAATCACTGCCACTGTCACTGTCACTGTCACACCAACTTGTAACCTGTCAACCTGTCATTGTATCCAACCTGACACCATATCCAGCCTATCATTGTCTCTGTACCACCAACCTATAATTGATCATCAACATGTGCTATACCAAAACCTGTACCATACCATGCATTAACCGTGTACCAAAAAATGTAGTATAACATGCATCAATCATGTACCATAAGATATGCYAAATATAGATGCCATAACATCAATGATGAGTAACTAGTCATGTATCCAATCATGTATCATGTATTGAGAGCATCAATCATGTATAAAACATGTACCATATACCATAACATCAATCATGTATAGCCCTGTACAATATCATCAATGAAATGCCTCAAAGTGGCTTATGCATATGCCACCATATACCAAGTGTATACATCAACCATATACCAACATCTCAAAGATATGTCATATACCAAACTAGATGAAAGAGTATACCTCACTCAATGATGTAGCTAAGATGTACCTTAATCAAGTGCCAATGCCTCAACAATATACCAAGCATGTCTCAAGCATGTACGATAGCCAAACCCAACAAGTAACCCTCAAATCATACACATAAACATACCTTTAATCATGTAGCTGACATGATATTAGACTTTATAGACTTTTAGCTTTTCTTCAATCATCATCAACCTGGCACTAGCATACTCCCCAATTTTGTCTTGTCCTGGCGGGAATAAGACCTCTTGTCACGCGGGGCCTCGCGTGACAGGCACTATGCAACCCGCAGGGGTGATTCATGGGACAATAGTTGATTGACCTATTGGAATTATTGATTGTGTGTTGTCATTGATGGCAACATGAGTCCAACATGTATCAGAAGAAAAGGAATATCACCTTGGGGCATAAGCAATTTGTGATCAATGTTGATCACGATAGGATCAACAAAGATCCTATGTTCCTAAAGTTCATAAGAGATAGCCTTATGATTGATAAAGACAATGCATAAATGTGCGCATTTACACAAATCCTAGAAGGAAGAAACATTAATCAAAGCTCAGAAGAGATGGTGCGTTTAAAGTAACACATGAGACAAAGGTTTGGGAGTGAACAAATCCTTTTGTAAAAGATCGGGTTACAACAACCATTAGATGATCTCGGGATCTATCTTGATCATATGATCGAGTTTAATGGAAGGACATGGTAAGCCACAATATCTCAGAGTCTTGAATTAAATCAACTTCTGCATACCCTTAATCTAAGATCTCCTCGGGAGCAATACGAGCAATTAGAAAGGAGACGATCAACTCTAGCGCTGACCACTCTGGCGAAAAGAAGCCAAGAATAGGTAAGTTTACCAAAGGTCGAAGCCCCGAAGTCACGAACTGTCGTCAACCGTTGATCTGGAGTGAAATATTGGAACCGTTAGATCACAGTAAAGGAAAGGAGACAATCAACTCTGGTGCTGACCACTTCGGAAAAAAAGGGTCTAAAACATGTAAGTTCACCCAAAGGTCGGAGCCCCGAAGTCCCGAAGTGAATGAGGGTTGTTGGATCAAGAATTCAGGTGAAAACTATATCGTCTAATATATGATCCAAAGGGGAAAGACATATGACACTTCATGAGATCCATGTAAGCAAGGACACGTTGCACAATTAGATGGTGACAAGTGTCAAGGTCAAGTTGGCAGTTTAGGTATACGTAAGTCACGAATCTAGATGACATGTGGTAGCCACTCAACCAGTTCCACATCAACAGTGACGTCAACAAGTTGGGTCGCTCTGGGAGTATGTCCTTCGGATATATCTAGCTTTCCCTACGTGCAAAAATGCTTGAAGCTCCGAAGGTTGAAGTCATGAACTAACGTTGTTCATTGATCTAATATCCTCCATGATATCTCATGACCGTTAGATCAAGCGTAGTTGAAGAATAGTGTAAGCACGAGATATTAACCAAAAACAAGCGGTCATTGTCGTTTTATGACTTATTCAGTAGGTAAACCTCTTGAGGAATTGAACTACTTCAGATTTATAGTACCCTGGATTCCCAGAGTGCTGAAGCTTCGAAATAAGATCTAACCGTCCATTAAGGAGGAAGTTCCATGGCCGAGATCCAAAAGCACAAGTAAACGTGCATGAAGATTAACTCGGTGAAGGAAGCACACAATGATATGGACTGTTGAAGTTTATGGACACACGTCAACTTAAGATTAAAGTGCACAGTGGCCAAGTGTTAAAGCTCCACTATGTTGAAAGAGCACAGACTGTAGATCTCAACTCTTGATTAAGTTTTGATCATCGATTTTGTTGAAGCCTTTGGGCAAGCCAGGATCATCCATTAAACAAAATATTAAAATCTTCCATTTGGACACAAGATTTTCAAAGTCCAATAATCCTGAATACCTGGAGAGACAGAGCTCTTTGGACTAAGTCTAACAGTCCTAGCTCTTGGCCATGTGAAGCTTCTTAAAAGCAACTTGAGGGCCAAGTTAAGTAACTACACAACAAAATGAGTTAAGCCTTTTGGTTCTTACCCAAAGGGCATATGAAAAATATGTCAATAGAGAGTACTCATATGTACTTCGACGAAGTTTTACTTCGGGAAGTATTACTTTGATAAAATGCAAGAAGGCCGAAGTCTGGAGGACTTGGTTCCAAACATTGGTCTTGAGATAGAGGAATAAGGGTGAAAGAAGAGGCTTTATGAACATCACTTAAAATGGATAAGCCCGTGGTTTTGAGCCCGGGGTCATTTGAACATTGGGTTGAAGGAAGCGCCTCATACAGATTTGATTTTGGTAAACAACTTAAGGTCTGTAGAGTAATTCGATAGAGAATTAACACCATAACAATACAGAGACATGGTAAAAGCTTGAATATGATATGTTGGCGAACTGAGGACGCATCAGAAGCATGAGAACGATATAATGAGTCGATCCATATCTGTGATCAACTCATCAGGATAAAGTTCAAATCAAGATTAGTTAGTTAAATGAAGAGGTGCAATGGTTCATGGAAAAAAGACACATTGGTTCAATCCTCTACTGTTTGAAATATCATATAAACCAAAAGTGGTGGTGAATCTAAGTATGTGTTGGTGGATTAAATATATGTAGATATAATGGATTGAATGGAAGTTCATTCTATAAGGTTGGTGCATGTTTACAAGCTGAGTCTTGTTATGAGGGTTGGATTCCTCACATCTCAGTTGGATTTGAGATCAACAAGCTGGGTCTTGTTATGAG
>JASDQU010501796.1:3298-13345 GCA_032191745.1 Picea mariana
AGTGACCTAGAAGATGTTTTTAAGGAAGCTACTTGGAGAGTATAAATAAGAGGCAAGGCTCTCTCATTTGAATAAAACTTGAGAATATTGAATATCTATATGTGTTTGAGGTAACCAAGGATATCTAAACCTGAATTCTGAGTGAAGGTGAAGAAAAGAAGGCCGAAATGCAAGGAAGGATAAATTCTTTTGATGGTGCTTTCTAAGGTATGTTATTTACAGGTCATATCACCATTTTCGCTATAACTTTTTTTCTATAATGATTCAGACCGTGAAATTTCTATGAAAGTGAGAAAACATATCCAAGTATCTATGGTAAAAAATTCATCTTGTGGGTCATTGTATTTTGGGAGTTACACTCCGTGGAAAATAGGGTTTGTGGCTAGTCTTGAAACTAGTCAAAATCAGGTGTTTTGGGTAAAAATGTCATAACTTCTTCATAAAAGATCCAAATTTAGTGAGACTAAATGTGTTAGTTAGGGTAAATTATGTAGTATTCCTGTTAACATTTTCATATCAATTCATCAAACATTTTTTGCAGGGCACACTCTACAAGGTTGCTCTCTAGAATAAGTCAGAATTCAGCAAGGTATGCCATGTTTGCTATAACTCCTTTTCTGAGAGGTTCCAAGTAGTGAAACTTGGAGGAATTGCATAAAACACACTAAAAAAAATTTTGTATCAGTTTTAGATCTTTATACATTACAGGTTCAAATTTATGATTACTTCAAGTTAGGGTTGTTGACTAATCCAAAACTAGGCACGTGAGACTAAAGAAAAGTTTGATGAAACTGCTAGTATATTGTTTTTAAAGTTAAGAAAGGTTTGCAGGATTGTGATCATATACACCAGGTCTATTACATATCTAAAAATCATATTTGGATGATGAAATTGATGAGGGCTTTTGTTTGTGGTACATGTTGAGTACATGGTTGAGACAAGTAGTTGATGAGTTGACACACATACATGAGGTGTATAGTTGATGATGTTGGTACATATTGATGAGTCATAGTTGATGAGTAGTTGACACATGATTGGTATATACTTGGTACATGGTNTGGATGCACTTGTTTATGGTACATGTTGATTACAGATTGGTGCATGGTTGATGCACTTGTTTATGGTAAAGGTTGATTACAGGTTGAGGTACAGGTTGATGCATGGTTTAGATTTATTGGTACATGTTTACAAAGGTATATATCACAGTGATAATGTTACAGTGGTTCCATCATTCTACTTCTACTTTAGTGTGGCAGGATGGGGCAAGGATGGATGGTTGTAGCCACCTTCCGGTTGTAGCTAGAGAACATAGGGGGTTGTATCCTCCTTCTAGTTGTAGCCAGAGAATTGGGGAGTTGGAGCTTCCCTCAGGTTGTAGCCTGAGAAGCTAGGGGGTTGGATCCTCCTTCCAGTTGCAGCTGGAAAACAAAGGAAGTTGGTGCTTCCAATGAATGTAATTCTTCAAGACATATAAGAAAAGGCATCCCGTGGTTTTCTTCCGATTTGGGTTTCCACGTAAAACACTGGTGTACTGTGTATGTGTATGATTGTTCATTTTTTCATTTCTTATTTACTTTGCAGTTATTGGATGATAATGCTTCATTGATATAACACTTGGATTATATGGTCAAAAAGGGATTAAATTTCTCCATTACTGATTCACCCCCCTTCTTAGTAATCCAACAATTTCTCAGAAATTTAGTTTTAAAATGGGAGGCTAGAAAAGAAGATGTAGGGAAACATGGAAATTTTGATCATCTCTGGTTCAGACCATTCAAAATTGCAGCTACTGAGGGAAAAAACTCTTTCTCACTGGAAAATATTGATGGAGAAATCCTGGATGCTCCTATAAATAGACATTACTTAAAACATTTCATGCAGTAGTAATATTTTAGATTTCCATTGTACATATCGGTTTGGATTGACATTCGCTATTTCAATTTTTTATTTTTCTTTTCTTTTGTAAATTGTCCAAGTCACTTGATCATTTGTTGTGAATATTTTCAATAAATTACAACAAAATATAAAAAACATCTGTATCACATGCCATCTCTATTCTACGAGATTTTCTGACATTTCACATTTCATTCCTTTTGCAAAATATATCTGGTTGAACGAGAGGTGAGGTCGAATAAGAATTCAACACTCATTTTTCAAACATTTGATTTCTCTCAAAATAGATGATGTATTAATGATCTTCCTGTTGAAAGTTCAAAGGGAAAATGAGGTATGAGTTCCTACCTTTCTAGTTCAAATAATTTTTTCTAAGGAATTCTTTGAAATGAATGGGAAGGGAGTTTCACTCATAATAATACTATCGCCCGACCATAAAAATCAAAGAGGTATAAAATTACAACTTAAAAGGTCATAATGATAAATTCTAAATCCATCTATGAATTAAAAATAAAATAAAATAAAAATAAACAAGCTAGAAGGAAATCTGATTTAAATACACAAACTTAGGTGGGGTTGGGATTTTTGTGTCAGGTCCTTCGAATCCTCATTTGGTTACTTTTTCCTATCCCCGAGTTCTTATCCACTTCAGATTTTCTTTATGTTTTCTTAATATTCATGGAAAGAAATAAGCTCACCTTGACTCTGAGAACTCAAAAACATATTTTCTAAACAAGGATGGGTGAAAATATTCATGTTCCTTTGATTTCAATTGAAAAAAGTATGCCTAGGATAATCCTGATAATTTTAACTCTTCTATCAGACTTTAAATTGACTAATTCTCTCAAGGTTGATCCCTGAAAAGATTATTGTTCCCATAAAAGTTCCCCTATAGGCGAAGGTGTATTGAAAATTGGAAGAAAGTTAGTTTCAGAGTATTCTTAAAATCGTTAACAGACCTTCTTTTCAAAAATTTTAAACATATATCATCCCTTGTATGATACATACAAATTGATTGCCCCCACTTCAAAATGTTAAAATATAAGACATATGGTGAAAGGAAATTGATAATTTGATTGCCCCCATCTTGTCCAAAAGAGATGATGAAAGGAAATTCATATAATGATTTCCCTCATCTCCGCAAAGTACAAAATTACTAATTGAAGTGGTGAAAGGAAATTCAATGGGAGAAGTAGATAACATTACTGGGGTACTGAACATGCTCGCTAATAGTGAAGAAATATCTATGATATCTGTAAGTATGTCATACATATCCATATAACATGCTCTATCATCTAGTTCTCTTTCCAGTGATATTTGCATCTTGAACCAACTAGGGATTCCCTAAATAATCTTTTACATTTGCTTAAACTTGATGAAAACAAAGTCGGTCAGAGTCTGATATTTCAATTAAATCTATTTTGATTATCTTAAAGAATTAGAAAACCAATTTTAAGAAAAGGAAATTGTAAATAGCCTAACTTAAAAGCAAATAATTGAGTATGTTTCAAAGGTTCTCAGGATTTGGTTAAGTTTGTTCTTTTATGAATGATTAATTATTGAATAAAACTGGAAATCATTTTTCAAAAAAGAAATAATGACTCCATTTACCCAATAAAGGAACTTGGTCTACTGTTCTTTCATGCCTCACAGGGAATCACAATCCCCAGATGGAGCCTATGTTGGAACACACACAATTTTGAACTTTTGAGTTTTATATTTTTCACCTCTTAGGAATAAGATTTTACACAAAATGGCCTTTTAAATTTAAATCAATTCATTGGTTGTCATTTAATAATAAAGCGCGTACATTATCTGTCATTGACGAGTTCCCTTAATTTGATCAAATGATCCTAATAGTCTTCGAATTTCTGGAGCCGCCTAAGTTTTAAAGAATAAGTCCCTAATGGTCACTTCAGAGGTCCGCGCTTCGGATGTTCCCATAAGTATAAATGATAAAAACCCCGAAGCTTTGAAACCCAAAAATAACAGCTCACAATAAAACCTAAAGAACTCAGGAACATGAGTCATAGGACACATGTCTCTTAAATTGTTTAGAAGATGATACATGACACATATTTTTTGAAGTTTTTGTTGGATTATTCACACGCTCTTGGGTGACATGTGACACCTCTCTTTTCTTGACACATCATCTAGGATGATGTCATCTCTGTCACGTCACTCTGAGGGATGGCCCTTCGAGAGTTTAACAAAGAGTGAGTTCACAAATCACCAAAGTTTCAAAATTCCAAATCCTTGGACATCTCAAGGAGTAAAAAGGAATTACTAAAACATTTAATAATGGAAGTTAAACATGATTAATTAATACTTAAGGAAGATTACTTGTAATTATTTACTTCAGAATTTCAGATTTCAGAAAATCTCTCTAGTTCTATTTTCAAAACCCCCCGAAGTTTGAACTTCCGAAACACTTGAAGCTAATTCAACATTTTAAACACGATTAATTAAGGTTTAAAAGTGATTATTCAAAGATTAACTCCTTCGCAGATTCGGGATTTGGGAGGTTTCCACCATGTCACATTCAAATCTCCCGAACGCGAACCGTCGAAGTATTGATGGAATTTATGATCGATTAAAGAAAATTATTTTCTAATGAATATTGTGGATCACCAGGTAGTCATTTCAATTGAGGGTAATAAATTCCTCGCTAGTGAAGCTATACGAATATTGATGAACTATGGTTTGAATAAAATAATTTCAATTTCAAAATAATTTTCGCCTTTCAAAATTAATAGTTTTTTCTATTGAAGAACTCATAGACCCCCCCTCCAATAGGTAATCTCACTGTGTTTCTGTGAATATTATGGCACCATGAAAAATGGAAAAAAATGTTGATGTTGCAAGAGAGGATTCAAACTTGAATGCAAACATTATGCCAGACACTACTCCGCAAGTCACGAACACCATTAAATCTTGGACACAAGTTTTTGAGATCCTAGAAGGTGAAATCATCAATTTTACAGAAGACTCCATTGAAGAAGACGATGAATCTTATGTAGCTAATCTTATACATGTAGCACAGTCGGAGCTACACAAGATAGCTACACGACCGAGAATTATGCCTTACAATCATACAATAAGCTGGGCCTTGGAACATGTTGACATCTAGACCAGAAGCATCATCAACCACCAATAGATTTTCATCGGCTCTTTTCAACCAAAACAACTATAAGTAATGTATAAACTCTCCCCTAATCCTAAATACACTTACAATGCCTCGTTCCTTTTGGAGTTCGAGAGAAAAGAATGTTGCCAATACGCCAGGAGCAATCATGATATAATAAGGACCCGGTGGGGACATCCGGAGAAATTTAGAACTGATGCTCATGGAACGTATTCCACATCATCTCTAGACAGTAATATGCTATATGTGGCCATGATGCTCTGTTTACTATTCGAGAATAAAATCCCTACACATTTCTTGGTGGAATGGGTAGCCATCATGAACGAAGTATCCGAGGGTTACACTTTTAATTGGGATAAAATGCTTTCGGATAATTTGGCCAATGAAATCAATGATTATAAAAAAGTGAAATCAAAAGGGCAGCCTACCCCTTTTTACATGTCTACATATGTTATGGATGTCGTCTTTCATGACCCCTTTTCCCCTAATGAACTGGAGTTGGACCTCGACCAGTTTTGAGCCTATTCATTTTTATCACTCCAAATTATGGGAGGAGAAAGCCAAGGATTTATTTTATGAAATATGTCACAATGTCATAATACCTGTTCACATAGCCATTTATGATCACCTGCCTCCCCATATTTCAGAGAGGATTATGGGAAACCTAGGTAAGCTCGCAGATTGGTTCATTGAGGATAATTTATCCTACATTAGATTTTTTGGTTGCTCGGTTCCTCCTCATGCCCTCCCACAATTTTTACCTGATAGGCTGGTGTGTAGAGAAGTGGTGTACCCGAAAATGGGTGAGGTATCAACAAGGAGATGAAAGAATCCTAGAAAAAAGTATGGTTGACTTTCTCCATTCAAGTTGGCATGTTTACATTATTGGATTTTTGCCACTCTAAAGTTGAGGCCACAGCCCTAGAGGACATCAAATTAGTTGACATTGAGTTCAAGAAACACGATCCACATAATATAGTGGAAAACCATATGGCTCATCTCAACATGAAGCGATACATGCATGAGAATTCCCCATATGAAAAAATATCCAAGGGAGTTAGATCTTATGAGGAAGTCCAAAACAGATTCTTGACCTTACCCCTAGACTAACAAGCTGGTTTTCTTAGATTTCAGAAACACATGCAGAACAATCTACCGAATATACTATAGGGTGAGTCAATAACCATTCCTCCTTCACAGGAAGCTAAGTCTACAAGATTTGACCCAGGATCTTCCACTAAACCCAAATCCAAAAAAGTCCCCAAAATCCCAATGGTATTATTTCAGGAGATAAGAACGTCACTATCAGGACTAAATTATCCACATGTGATAGCATGGTTCGAGGAATTCATGAATCTGGGACAAATTATCTCTAATTCAACACCAACAACTCCCGCTAGCACCCCAAATATGACAAGACAACAACATTCCACCGAAATTGCCTCTCCCATTGCATCATTAACCCCTCTACAGTCCATATTTAGAAATCCTAATTTTGAAATCACTTTTGTGGGTGATCTTACTCCCATCTTGCCCGAAGAGATGCCTCCTTCATATTTCTTCTTTAGTAAGAAATGAAAATCCATCGTGAAAAGATAATCTCACCAAAAGGATGGAATCATAACTAAAAGGAAAAGATTGGTGTATGACGGGAATGACTAGGATGGTCCATAATTTGAAAAGGAAGTTGTAGGTTCACTAGGTGCTTTTTCCACTGCCAATCAATGGTCGGTGGATAATTTGGCTGGAAAAATGCGACAAAAGTGCCTATTAATAGAACACTTGCAAAATTAGATATATGCCACAAAGAATACTATCAGAAACATAATGAACCAGGATATCAAGCAAATCAGGGCTAGTGATCGACAACAAATTAAATATCTTTAGGATAACCTCGATATGATCCACCATAGTTCATAGACTAGCCAAGGTCTAGTCACTCAGCGAGAAGAATTGATAGAACATTTGCAGGCCAGATTGACCATAACATAGGGCACATCGATAGAAATTTTTGCCTTTAGAACTCAAGCATCAAAAATCAATGAGAAGCTGGAAGTTTCCCAACAAGAACTTTATCTAAAAGTGGATGCCATCCAGAAATGATATTAGGCGGTAGACCTTTCCCTAAAGGATATCTATGTCAAGGAAAAAGAGTCCTGCTCAACCCAGTCTAAGTTTCAATAAGTTATCATAATGATGTAGAAAGTTAATTCCCTTGACTTTACTCTTCTCTCTTCTTCTGAACAATTAAGAGGTGAGATGGACCTAAAGGCCTAGGAAACAAATCTGGGAGAAGATAAGAAACTTGCCAGAGAGGTGAAAGAGGTTTTTTTATAGGCATTGTCATCATTAAAAAACAAGTTGATTGAGTATGAGGGCAATACTATCTCAGAAGCCCTGGGGGAAATTGAGATAAAAATCAACTAGAAAAGCTCCAGAAAGAATAAGGAAGCTATCTAAGAAGGGTGGTGATAGGGTGTATTTAATCTCACTTGTGATATGTGGGTTCCTGTCAAGTTGAATAATTCCAAATTGTAAGTTGGTTCTTGAAGAAGAACATAAATAAATATTTTTTTTGGTTTTCTCCGACATTGGGTTTCCATATAAACATTCTAGTGTAGTGTGTTTTCTATGATGTGATATGTGCTATGCATATATTGCTGATTAATTAATCACTTCTAAATAAATTTAATTCATTGAAAGGAAAGAAACGTAAAAACTCTAATACAATACTGACTCAACCCCCCCTCTTAGTATTGCTGTAAGTTATAACAATTAGTATCAGAGCACATGTAACTTCAATAAAAACCTAATAACTAAGAGGAATATCACATAGAAAGTATGTCAAGTCAATATTCTTTTTATTCTTCAACCAAACCTCCTCTGTTCAATGGAACAAATTTTTCATTTTGGAAAAAATTAGAATGAAAACCTACTTGATGTCTATTGGTATAGAAATTTGGTTGATTGTGGTAGATGGTTATAGAATTCCAACTACTCTTAAAACTAATGAAGTTGGTAAGAAAAAATACTACAATAATGCAAGATATATGAATTCCATCCAATGAGGACTTGTAGAAACATAATTTGTCAAAGAATGCAGTTGGAATTTGCAAAGGAAATATGGGACAAATTGGTAAACAATTATGAAGGAGATGAGAAAGTAAAGTTGTACAAACTTCAAGCTTACATAATTCAATTTGAAATCCTAATAATGAGTGAAGATGAAAATGTCACAGGTTTATTTATCAGAGTAGATGAGTCTATAAACACTATGAAAGGGCTAGATGATAAGATTGAAGAAGCTATAATAGTTTAGAAGGCACTGGGATATCTTCCCTCAAGACTTGATTCAAAAGTTTATGCAATAGAAGAAATGCGTGAACTAGATAAACTGACTATGGAAATAATGCATGGAATTATAACTACTTATGAGATGAGAACTAGGAAATAACAAAATCATATAAAAGACAGTCTTCACAACATCAGTCAAATAATCAATGTCTCAAGATCATGATTCATCAAAACATTTCTTATATGAAGAAGAAACTAACTTTTAAAGGAAACTAAAGAGGGGATTTGGAAAATATAAATGTATGCTACCATTCAAATGATTCCATTGTGGTAAAGTTGGTCATCTTGTATCTAAATTTCCTTTGAAACAAAACAACACCAATGAAAAAGAAAGAAAAGGAAAGGATAAACCTAGGGAGTTTAAAAAAAAAAAAAGTATTTCAAAACGAACAATTTTTATCCAAAAGAGGATAACAAAAACTTTTCATACATTGAAGAAGCAGAATATGATCCAATTAAAATTCAAGATGAAAAAATTATCATGGGTTTGGAGCAACTTAAATCTGACGAAGAAAAAACAGACACATAAGAGTGTGAAGCTGTAGTAGACATGGAAGGAGAAATCATTAGTGCTCTAGAGGAAATCTCCCAACTCAAGAAAAAGAATAAACTAAGAAAATAACAGTTATTGTTTTATAATGAAAAGGACAATGAGATCAATCAAGATATAGTCATAATAAAAGTTCAACTAGAAGAGGCCAAAAGAAGAGAATACATATTGATGAATCAGATAAAAGAAAAGGAGAACATCTATGACAAACTAGAAGCAAAAACAATGTCCTTAAGAAAATATCTAGAGAAGTACAAGAATCAAATTAAATTTATAAAAGGATATGAAACTCTAGATAACATTCTTAGCAATCAAATATTACCATATGACAAGACAGGGCTAGTGTTGGGCCTTGGAATTGTCAACATTTTATATCTTCTTTCGCCTACTTTTTATCCCTTATCGCTCACCCATAACTTGTGTTAATTATTAATCCATTTTCATACTTATATGTGGGATTTAGATCCAAGGTATTTTCCATTTTCATTTCTTTAGTATTTGACATGAATTATGGTTAAGAATTAGAGAAATATCATACTTGCATTTATCTTGGGGTTATTTTTCAAATACGATGTGTTAGACATGTTGTTGTGCAGGATGTGATATTGAAGTATTTAGGTTCCCTCTATTGCAACTCAGTTGCTGCAGTTTCCACGCTATTGCTGCAACTCCCATGCAGTTGTTTCAACTCCTTATAGAAGTTGTTGCAACTCCGAGCACTATTGTTGCAACTCTGGAACATTGTAACAACTCCAAGTACTCTTGCTGCAACTCTGAATAGTGTTGCAAATCCTATGCTACAAATCATTATAGCGGTTTCTGAAACTCCGAGCACTATTGATTCAACTGTGGAACATTTCTACAACTTCGAGTACTATTGCTGCAACTCTGAATAGTGTCGCAAATCTTGTGTTGCAACTCTGAGCATTTTTGCTGCAACTCTGAATAGTGTCCCAACTCTCGTGTTGCAACTATGGAACATTGTTGCAACTCCAAGCACTACTTCTACAACTCTGAACAATTCTGCAAATCCCATGCTATAACTCTGAATAATGTTGCAACTCATGTTTTAACTCTGAACAATGCCACAACTCCCTTGCTACAA
>JASDQU010501796.1:20154-32632 GCA_032191745.1 Picea mariana
TTCATGGATAATGAGACACTCCGCGGAATGTTTTTCCATGGTGTTTATGTAAGGCTTTCATTATCTTATATTTTAAATAATGGGACACTCCATGACCTTTTTTGAGTTCCCATCATGGTTATATCATGATCCCATTGCCAGATTTTTGGATTCCATGATTAATTCATCTTTTTGAAGCAAGAGCATTGCTCCATGTCTTCAAGAGTTAGAAAATCCAACGTATCCATGCACTAGGAGGGAGTAGATACCAAAGAGGGCATGTCAGTTCTTTTGAATTCAACCTAAATTTAAATTTTGTTAATGTAATTAAATGCTTTAGGGATTAGGGAAATCTGAGCCATATCTTTGAATAGGATGATGTTATTACAAGGTGTAATGTTGCCTTTAATGGCTGACAAATAGATAGGTTTAGGTACGATTCAGATCTGTTGGCATTCAATGTAATTAATGAGATTTAGGTGGTTGGAGGGAAGGCTCAAGGAGCCCGTCTTTTGTAAAATTATCTTTGTTTTGATTTTAGTCAGTTAGTAGGAGTTGATGAGAAATTAGAGAGCTAAAGAGAGGAGAGGAAGTGTTGAAGAATTTGTTGCGGTATAGCCTTTGTAAACATTGTACAAAACCATTTTGATATTAATACAAAAGAGAAAATTTTCCTGTTCATGAGGTTTCTATGTGTTTTATATGAATGTTTGTTTTTGAATGTGCTTACTATGTTTTACATGTCTGTACATGTGTTTCATGTTTATGTGAATGAATATTTAGGATTTTCATAAGTTTCAATTTTTTCTCTTCTTGAAATATTCAGTGCAAGGATTGCATAATGTYCGCAAGAAGTGTGAAGGTCGAKTCAAGTTYGACTTAGARGCCGAGGGGAAATAACTTGAGATTTTCCYGAGATTCAATGCAAGGAGTGCATAGTKCCTRAAAGGAGTGCGCAGGYCGAGAGTTGTTGACRGGACTCTAAAKCTCAAGAAAGATAGCCTGAAGTATTGGCAAGGAGGTGCAAGGAGTGCAGAATCTCTYAGAGGAGTGCACATTMCAGRGTTGTTGAAAACTCTAAGGAGCCACGTAAGGAGTGCGAGGGTGGAGTATTTTTAGACTCGTTTGTTAGGAAGATGAACAAACAAAAGGATTGAACCCTTTGAAGTCCAAKCTATTTGAATCTTAGAGGAGAGGTAGTGAAAGTATGCATAGAATRCCATTGCAAGGTGTTCATAGGGCCAATACTTAGCCAAGTGTTGAAATAGTCTCAAGGAAGACAAGTGCGAGGAGCTCRCATAAATATTTTATAAAAATATTTAAGTTTGAGCTCTCGAGATAARACCATGAGTGTGTAACATCCCCAGCTAGCGACAAGCCGRGGTGTGCTACCTTCAAGCCCACCCTTGGACTTCATACTCTTATMGWTACCTTCTTTATTTAATAAGGACACATAAGATAAAAGGTTTAATGACATGCACAACAATATCCAACAAGCATGCATAATATAAGATTTAGTTAAATGATAATTAAAATACACAACGAAATACATTCATACACAAATAATAATATCACAACAAAGAGCACTTGTCTTTATAAAAAGGTGACACCAACTCGCTACAGACCAAGGACGTTCCACCCAACCATAGGCACTACTACTCCAAATATCAATAGTAGTGTCACCCCTGAGAAAGGGCTATGAATCCACAAGGATGTTTCCAGAGTGTTACTTGGGTTCCTAAACCAGTCAGCTCTCAAGCTCTCATAGGTTTCCCAACACCCACAACAATCCAAGTACCCAACTCTCTTCTACCCAGCTTGCACCACCCAAGAGAATGGACCTCCACCCTTCTCTTCCACACAGTCCCTTAGACAATCCTTCTCCTTCCAGGGCTCCAACACAGCTGGTCCAGAATCTCAATGCTAGAACTCTTAGGACTCGCAGTTGTGAGAAAAACAAGGCACATGCCAAAACATATCAGACATGCATGCCTCAAGTCATGGCTGGATTGCACCAACGACCACTACAACCAACTATCTCATGGATAATATTCAACAGTTCCTTTCCCTTTACCAAGACAAGACACAGGTGAGGATGGATCAATGAATGGGTAAGTGGGTGCATGAAAGTGTGTGAGGGAAAGAATGGTACAAATGCAGAAGTGAAGGAGTGAACGAGCCAATGACCAACCCTACAATCAGACCATGGATGGATTTAAGTGTTTTTTGTGGGGAATTAAGAACCTCCTTGCCTTCCCGAAGAAGCTCACATAACCGATCCCCTCCCTTAGAAAAAAATGGTAATTAAAATAGGGAATAAACATTTATCCCCTCAAGTCCCCTCTCTTGTGGAATCATAGCCCCCTATAACTCTAGTCCTTGTCCGTCTAGCAACCAATGATGTAGTTATTAATAATAATGATAAAAAACATTACATGTCTTGGGCATACTGTCCCCTTTAATAATTGTTTGGGCACTTGGGCCTCTCAACATTGTAACAATACATTATTTAAAATGGGGGGTTTGAAACCCAGGGTGTTACATCCCCTCCCCCTTATCTTGGCACTATGCTTAGTGCATATACAAAATAGAGATCAAAATCTCAAATTTATTCAAAAAGCTACGGGTACTCTTCCCACATGGCATATTCATGCTCCCAGCTAACATATTCAGGACCGTAGCAGGTCCACGAAACTTTTACCAGCTCTATAACTCGATTCCAAAGAATTTTGACCTTTCTGTCCAATACCCGCACTAGCTGAACCTGAAAGTCTCCCTCCTTATCTACCTGAATTAGATGCCAATAAATAACATTGTTAGGATCATGTACATATTTCTTTAGTAAAGATACATGAAATACATTATTCACATTCATGGAATCAATTAATGCAAGCATGTAAGCAACTGGCCCTATTCTGTCCAATATTTCAAATGGACCATGGAATCTAGCTGCCATCTTTGTACAACTACCCAATTTCAAAGAGATTTTCTTGGGCTTCACTTTCAAAATTACATGCTCCCCTACTTTAAATTCTCTAGCTGTCCTGTTCTTGTCTGCATAAAATTTCTATCTATCCTGAGATGCCTTTAAGTTCTGCTTGATCTTAACCACCTGGTCTTCCATATCCTTGAGAAACTCCGGCCCAAGTACCACTCTATCTGTTGGGTTGTCCCAACTTACTGGAGTATCACATTTCCTACTGTACAAGGCTTCAAATGGGCTCATTATCAATGAATCTTGATACCCATTATTATATGAAAACTCAACCAAATGTAAGTAATCTTCCCACTTAGATGGCTTATCCATCACATACATTCTCAACATGTCTTCAATTATTCGATTGACCCTCTCTATTTTCCCATCTATCTAGGGATGATATGTTGTTCTAAAGTTTAGATTTGTGCCAAATCCTTTAAAAACTCCCCTCCAAAAATTGGAGGTAAACTTCGTATCTCTGTCTAAGACGATTTTCCTAGGTATCCCATGCAACTTAGAAATTTCCTTCATGAAAATTTCTGCAATATTAGCCACTGTATGTGTTGTCTTCACATGCACAAAATGAACAACCTTCGTTAATTTTTCAACCACAACCATGATTGAATCATGTTGCTTATTCATTCTAGGTAATCCTGTGATGAAATCCATGGTGATCACTTCCCATTTCTTCTCTAGGATTGGCAATGGATATAGTAACCCTGCTGGGTGCCTATGCTCAGCCTTCAACTTCTGACATTCTATACATCGAGCGATGTAATCAACAACATCCTTATTCATTCCCGGCCAAAATAACTGGGTTTTTACTGCTGTAATTGTTTTCTTGTAACCACGATGTCCATCATAAGGAACATCATGCATTTCCTTCAATACCAAATTCTCAGTTCTATGGAACTAGGAACATAGATTCTATTTTTATGCATGAGTAATCCGTCTTCCTTTATCTCATACTCCTTTATTTTCTGTTGTACATATCCTTGATGTAAGTTTTCCTTTACCTATAGGTAATGTTGATTTGTAATAAGACCATCTAAAATTCTGCTTTTCAAGTCTAACTGATGAATATTGACAACAGTAGCATGCATGAGATGCACTCTTCTACTAAGTGCATCAACAACTTTATTCTCCTTTCCCTTGATATGCTTGATATCGAAGTCATATTCACTTAAAAATTCCAGCCATCTTGTTTTCCTGGCATTCAAGGTTGGTTGTTCAAAAAGATACTTCAGGTCAATGAGGTCAGTCTTTAATTCAAATTTCTTCCCCATGAGATAATGCCTCCACATCCTCAAGGCATGAACAATGGCAGCAAGTTCCAAGTTGTGGGTGGCATAGTTCCTCTCATGTTCCGTAAGATTTATGGATTCATATCCAATGGCATGTCCATTTTGAGTGAGGAGTCCCCCAAGTCCTTCCTTACATGCGTATGTACATACCACAAAACTTTCATTTGGGTCAGCAATATTTAACACAGGTGCACTAGTAAGTAATTCCTTCAACATATTAAAATTATTTTCACACTTGAGTGTCCATTCAAATTTAGTTCCCTTCTTTTGCAAAGAAGTGATGGGATGAGAAATCTTAGAGAACCCTACTATGAACCTTCTGTAGTAGCCAGCTAATCCCATAAAATATCTGACATCTGACACATTTCTGGGTGTTGGCCATCCTCTAATGGCTTTGATCTTCTATGGATCTATTGCTATGCCCTGCTCTAAAATAATGTGTCCCAAGTAATGGATATGCTTTTGATAAAAATAACACTTAATCAACTTGGCATACAATTGATGTTCTCTCAGTAGTTGCAACACTAGTCTTAAGTGATGTTCATGCTTCTCTTCAGACTTAGAATAGATAGGTATGTCACCCAAGAATACTGTGAAAAACTTATCCAAATAATTTCTGAATATGCCATTCATTAAGCACATGAAGACAACTAGTGGATTGATCAGTCCAAATGGCACCACTAAAAAATCATAATTCCCATACCTTGTCCTAAAGGATGTATTATAAATGTCTTCTTCCTTTATTCTTACCTGATGGTATCCTGCCCTCAGGTCAATCTTTGAAAATATCTTTTCTCCTCTTAGATGATCAAAGAGGTCATCAATTTAGGGTAGAGGATACTTGTCATTTATAGTATACTTGTTCAGTTGTCGAAAGTCAATACATAGCCTCAAGGTTCCATCTTTCTTTTTGACAAAAAGTATTGGTGCTCCCCAAGGTGAAACACTTGGATGTATGTACCCTTTCTTCAAAAATTCCTCCAACTGCATTTGTAATTCTTTTAACTCTGGTGTGCTCAT
Organism: Picea mariana; assembly: GCA_032191745.1. Lineage (NCBI taxonomy): Eukaryota > Viridiplantae > Streptophyta > Pinopsida > Pinales > Pinaceae > Picea > Picea mariana. Next base: position 25,435 of record JASDQU010501796.1, read on the forward strand.
TCTGTAAGGTGTTTTTGACACTGGGGTAACTCTTGGAACTAAATCAATTGAGAAATCTATCTCCCTTCTTGGTGGCAATCCAGATATTTCTTGGAATACATATTCAAATTCTTGTAGTACCGAGAAATGTTCGAGGCTTGGCCCCTGTGTATTTTCTGTCTCTTCTACATGAGATGCATACAATTGACATCCTTTCCTAAAACATATTTTTAGCTGTAAGGCTGAAATATCCCTTATAGAGATGGGTCTTGGAACTCCTTTCACAATGATTTGTTTTCCATTTCCATCAAGACATGTAAATGTCTTGTTATGACAATCTATGAAAACATGATGCTTGTCCAACCAATCCATTCCAATCAGAATATCATAAGACCCCAATGGTATGATATTTATATCAATAATAGTATTCACTCCATTAAGACTTATGGAAGAACTTCTGACCATATCATGGATTGTTCTTTTGGTTCCAGTGGCTAATTGAACCAAACTTGCTTTTCCAAGTTTACTTTTCTCCAAATGTAATCTATCCACTATCTTAGGATCAATGTAACAATGACTTGCTCCTAAATCAATCAAAATAACAACAGGCTGATTTTTTATCTTACCTTCCACCTCGATAATATTGGACTAGTACTCTGCTTGTCCATCATTTAAAGCTGCATACATTCTTCCCATATATTTGTCTATTGTATCCTCTTGGATGGTGTGCACAATCTTCACTCTGTCCTTTCTATGTGGGCAATCCTTGTACACGTGATCTTCCTTGCATTCCCAACATTGGATTGGTGGTCTTCCCCTTTTTCCCAAGGAATCTTCCTTCTTGGAATCCCCCTTAACATATTGATCTTGATGATTTCTATTAGGCTCATTCCTATTGAAGGGAGGTTTGAATCCTTTCCTCCTCTGATTGGACTTCTCATTCTTCTTATCCTTCCAATATTTCTGCAGGGATTCTCTTCCTCGACCTTGCTCATACAGGTATTTAGCCTTCCTGATGCCCTCAGTCAAGGTCTTGGGATCATCATACTTAATATTTTCCTTATAAAAGGTTGGAAGTCCACTTAGAAATATCTGTATTTTCACTTTCTCATCATTTTTGGCCCTTGACCAAGTTTTGGAGAACCTTGGTCACGTTTGACCAGTTTTGGGACTTCAACAGGCTAGTCGAGGGTGGAGCGCAAGGCGAAGCAGATATCGCAGGATCTCTACCCCTTATTAGGGAATTTTTGGGTTTAGGGTTTATGTAATGGGTATGGGATGTCGACCCATGGGTTTACCCATGTTTAGGCCCTTTTGTAATGTATAAATATAAAGCTAGGAAATGTAAGTAGGAGAGACCTAGATGTATAATGTGGCCAGTGAGCTAAGTGTGAACAGTTGTGGATGCTTCRTGCATGMTGTGTGTTAARRACTTGCAGAGCTAAGTGCAAGCGATTGTAAGAAGCTTGTGTGCAAATTGTAAGAAGGCTTTGTGCTCAAACCTAGCTTGGGGAAGGAGGATCTGGCGAGGTGCACGTAGATCTCCTRTCTTATGTGGAGTGCGTTCTTGTGGCTCTGTKCTTGTAGAAGATTGAAAGAAGACAATAAAGAAGATAAGAGTTGGTGGACRTAGCCCCAWAGTGGGGTGAACCACGTATATCCTTTGYTGTGGTTGCTTTKTGCATTATAGTTGTTATGTTATTKATGTGATGAATGCTTAGTGCAATGATATATGCTATATGCATATTATATAATAGATTAGTGCTCAATAATGTGAATGMATGCTAGATGTAATCTATTTCTATATGATAAGTGCTTAGATGTAATAGATCTTGTTGAATGTTGCGCTACTCTGTAACTAGGGTTTCGACTTGCGATGTGAATAAGGGTTAAATATTGATGAAGGTTAACTACTAAGTGCTTTGTTAGTGTTGTAAGCACAGATCTGTGTCCCAGCTAGGTTGTAGACACTTGAGTCCTACAACCACCCCTACCTCTACCTTAGGTGAGACTTCATCTGCTTCGTAGGTGTTGCCGAAAGGTTTGATAGTTAGTGTTTTGTTCATGTATTTTTGAAGTGTTGAACCCTGGGTCTTCCCCTGTGCCAACAAATGGTTCTGTTGCTGGGACTTGAAACTGTGATTGCTGGGAAATGAAGAAACGAGAAATCTCTGTGCATAGATCTATTGCTTTAGTGCACAATACTCTACTTGACTTGCGAAGCTCTGTGCTAAGAAGGAATCATATCTGAAGAAAAGAAGTAAGATCTTAAAGCTTTGTTCTATGAGAAAGGTAAGATAAGTGAAAATTTTTGTTTCAAAAGAATGGATCTAGATATGTTTGATAGATTTTGTCCTAGTTTGAAAACTAGGGCACAACTAGAAGAAAGAAGATTGGATATAAATAGATTTGATAAGAATAGTGAAATATATGTTATTCCTATGCATAGAAAGAATGTTTGGACTAACAAATGGATGCAGGATCCTAGAAATAATTTTTTGCAGGTTAGTTACTGTGATTCCAGTGTGCAATACATGAAAAATTGGGGGTCATTTAAAAGAAAGAGAGGATTAACTCTTTGTTATAGTTGCAGAAGACCAGGACATATTGATAAAGAATGCCTTGGTAGAGGTCCTAGTTGTATTTGCTGTAAAGTTATGGAACATGAAGTTTTGGATTTCCCTAGAACGATTGCTAAAGTTGAAAAGATAAATATGAAACAAGAAAACCATGAGACATGCCAAGAAACTAAGGATATGATAGAACCCCAGAAAGAATCAGAGACTGTATTATTACAGATGAAAGAAACCTTGAACGATCAAATAGATATCAACTTATCAAAGACCTTAAATGCAAAGGAATGCATCGAAACAAGAATAGGAGACTTAGATATAGATTGTGTTCTGGATGAGGAAACATAGGTGAATATCATGACAGAAAGAACTTGGGAAATTTTGGGAAAACCTGCTATGGTTCCTTCATTGGGAGGAATAGGACTATTTAGAGGAAAGATGATAACCCTATGCGGAAGACTTACCCAAACAACTATGAGTGCTCATGGAACTTCGATAGAGGAAGAATTTGAGATCGTTAAATTTGTTGAGAACAATGCCCCATTTTCTATTTTGCTAGGAAAAACCTGGATTGAGAAAGATTAGATATGAAGGAAAGAAGAAGAGGAGGATCTAGAACAGAAAAATCAAGAACTAAGGGATTTCATGGCTAGGAGAATAGCACACTTACTAGAAGAACAAGAGGACCAGTTGAAGCTACTGAGGATCAGAGATCTGTACGTCAAAGTTGAAAGAACATAGGAAGACTGGAAACACCTATCTGTACAAGTAAAGAGAGAACCTACCCCAGAAAGAGAAGAAGTATTACCCTTGAATGCTACGAAATACCCTTCACAGTGAAAATTTACTATGCCAATAGGAGATAAGAATGATAATGGAAAGAGGAAACCAATGACTCAGATTTCAGGAAAGAAAGCCAGAAAGCTCAGCAAGAAGAAAAAAAAGTTAGGAAAGTTACAGGAAGTTCTAGGGAGGACTTCACAGAAGGAAGGTTTACATAAATGGAACTTCATTGGGATATAAGAAAAATGAATATTGGCACTTCACCACAATGAAGAAATATGACCATTGCAGGCATCCTGATCATTATCCTGACGCTCCAGAACGGCTCGAACTATAGTTATGGCTAGGAATATCGCCATTAGACTGTTGGGACCGCGCCATAACTGTTGGAATTGCATTGATTGAGGCGTTCCTTCCTATTGGAGGAGTTCATTATGATGTTGTCTATTTATTACATCGAGCGTTTCACTGAGAAAATTGTTTCCAATTGTGATTATCCGAGCCCACAGAGAACTAGTTTCTTTTGCACAGTGCCTATTGAGAGCTCACCATCCGTTCTATTACCGTGATTGTTTGTTCACTAACCTACGATACCTGATCTCGAGCATGCATGTCGGGTGACTTCAACGAAGTAGATAAATCTGTTGAATAGATACTCATAGACCTCATGATTGAGAAGGTCATGTCTACAGGATTCCAATCCTCGTTGATGAAAGGAGTGAAAGCATCCCCGTTGACTGCTCATGGATTTGGACCATCTCGAGCTGCGACAAAGAAATGAACCAAGAATCTTTATAACTTGGAAAATGTGAATCTCATCCCATCTACCCTAACCTATTATATCATGCTTTTGGCTGGCATGGTGAGTCATGACACTGTCTCAAGGGACTTCTACTACACCTTGATCACTGTGTACCTCTCGAAGGGGATATGGACAGTTGGACTGCAGTTAGGAAAAATCATTACGTTGAAGATCAATGGCTTCAACTTGGGAGATCACAAGAACCATGGAATGCTCACCCCACACCAGTACTTAACCAGAACCAAGGGGAAGAAGTCAAATATCATCCCCCAACCATGGATTATGGACATCACGAGGTCCACTATCCTGAACGTGATGAAGATACCACACTTTGGAAGGAATCAGGAGGTTAACGAATGTGTTAAAATCCTATTGTCTTTCTTCCATGGTGGTTATTTGTGGTTGGACAGATGCATCACCGTCGATCCAATGCTGATCCATTATATCACCAGATTAAGCATGCAAGGACCAGGCCCATAAGAATTTTATCCAGGGAAGGCTGTAGATCACGCCCTGGCGTAAAAAATTAAAGATACCTATGGTGATGTGGAAAAGGGGAAGTGAGGATACAAGGTTGCCTCCATTCAGAATGGCGTAGTTCACCTAGCCTACCAGTTGATCGTTGGTAAGATAGTAATGAAGAACAGACCCATGCAGGTCACAGGTTTCATTTTTGAACTCATAGGAAAATGCGTGGAAGAGATACAAATGAACTAGGTGAGCTACCTCATCAACTAGTTAGAGAAAGACTACTGCAAATATTAGGATCAGGGCTACGAGTTCCACTTTAGTTGGCTGTTGATCCTCATCACTTTTATTTCTTTGGAAATGCTCAAAGGTGTGACCTTCCCTGAGATTGAGCCATCAAAACCCTTAGTTGCGAAGTTCACCATGCTCTGGGATTCGAGCGACATGACGAAACAATGACAGTCAAACGCAGTGTTCCACACCTACTACTTGCAGTTGAAGAGGGCTATTGAGTCTTTCCCTTGGATGACATCAAGCACCCTGCACAGGTTCAAACCATTTGTGAAGTTCCAAACATATAGACATTTTATTTATATCACTACGCGTGGAGACGAACACAAAGAAGAGTTGCAGAGTTACTATAAACTCACAAAGGAGGACATGGAAGAAATCACTAAGGAATGGACTGTAGAGTTCCTTATATCAGTCGACCAGGCAGAACTGTCTGACCCTGACCTCAACGAAAGTCCAATGGTTACTCGTGAAGAGTATGATGCACCCAACAGTAGAAGAAGGAAGAAAAAGGAAAAGGTACAGGACCTGAACAACGCATCAAAAGAGACTTCTTCAGACTCACCCGAAGGGGGAGGTGATGATGAAGTAGACAAAGAAGAATAAAAAGGAGAAGAAGACAAGAATAAATAAGGTGAAGTAACAATGCTTAGGGACCCTATTGAAGAAGTTGAGACCTCCAAGAAAATAAAGGTTCCCCCCATGAAATCTACATTGTGGAAGAAGTCCAAAGATAATAAACCACAGATGCAGACTATGCTAACAATGGATGACATAGATATCATCATCGTCATTGTCTTAGATACCTCATAAGATATCTTATAGAGCAATGAATCCAAACAAGAGACCATGTATGAAAGAATTGAAGCAAAGTTGAAAGGGGTACAACAAGCCCTCCACTCCATCCATGTAGTGTCTACTGCATCTCTGTCATGTTCATGAAGAAAAATAATAAGCCACAGAGCCCTTAAAGCAAGTAAAAGAGGAAGCCAGAGAACAACATCGGGTTGCACAATAGGAAAAAGATGACATCCAAGCCAAGTTTGTAGAGGATAGAGCACAAATCCTGAAGGAGAAGGAACAACTGCTTGCAGAGCAGATTAGAGTTAAAGAGGTAGTCACTAGAGCAGTTCGCTCTATGATGGGATTAGAATAGATGGAAGAAGACCCAGTGGAAAGACAAGTAGGGAAGCTTGCCAAAGACATTCAGTAGCTCCAACAAAGGATATCAGAACTGGAGTTAAAAGTAGTGCCAAGCACTCCTCAGGAAGTGCGAGACAAGAGAGAAGAAAATGCCTAAAGTATAGTCCAGAGAATCAAGGCATTGGCCTTAGAATGTAAATATCTTAGTAGCTGAAGTGTGCATACTTACGAGAACCTTGTAGAGGACCTTGAACTAAGGACACTGGATTCACAGCTTTAGGAGGCCAAGTAGTAAGAAGCAATGGTGCAAGTGCAGTTGAAGTCACTACCAACGGTTGAGAGGATGAAACGATCCCAGGAACAATGCACAGTTCAACAACAAGTCCATGCAATACAGAGTAAGGTCATGGAAGTGACCCAGTGACTCCAGCCAGTGAATGATGTAGCTTGCATACTTTTTGAGTATCTTGAAGAATGAGGTGCAGAACTGGAACAAGTGGTCATGACAGTGGAAAAACGCTTGGAAGGAACTATGATGGAGAATACCATTCAAGAGTTTTCCGAGTGGGAGGATCTGTTGAAGCAACTGGTCAAAGTTGTTCGAGCCAAGCTCAAGGCATTTGAGGCAGAGTTACCCAGATTAGAGTAACTCGGGACAAGTCACAGGTGAGTGTTGGGGGCCTATTGGCCCTTGACCAAGTTTTGGAGATCCTTGGTCATGTTTGACCAATTTTTGGACTTCGACCACTGGTCTAAGGCGGAGCACAAAGAGAAGCAGAGATCGCAGGTTCTCGGCCCCTTCTTAGGGAATTTTTGGGCTTAGGGTTTATGTAATGGGTATGGGATGTCATCCCATGGGTTTACCCATGTTTAGTCCCTTTTGTAATGTATAAATAGAAATCTAGGTGATGTAAATAGGAGAGACCTAGATGTATAATATGGCCAGTGAGCTAAGTGCAAACATTTGTGGATGCTTCGTGCATACTATGTGTTAATAACTTGCAAAGCTAAGTGCAAGTGATTGTAAGAAGCTTGTGTGCAGATTGTAAGAAGGATTTGTGCTCAAACCTAGCTCAGGGAAGGAGGATTTGGCGAGGTGCACATAGATCTACTGTGCTATGCGGATTGGGTTCTTGTGGCTCTATGCTTGTAGAAGATT
>JASDQU010501797.1:0-52891 GCA_032191745.1 Picea mariana
AATGCTCATTCAAAGATTATTATCTGCAACATTGTACAATATGATATAATCATAAGTTACAATATGAAAAAAAAAAAAAATCTAGAAATGAATCATATATTACCTCATGAGATAGAGAGTTATATTATGCAACACAGAGTTACATCAAACAAACAACAACATGATTGTGACGAAATTCATGTCCTAATAAGGAGAAAAATGTTAACATATGACCTTGTGCCCAAATAAAATGTTAGCATATGACCTTGTGCCCCAATATATAGGAAGACAATGTCTTTGTAGAAAGAAATCAACTTGGCTTTTACAAGAAAAGTTAATTCTTCCTTTAGGAGCCTCAAATCCCCTGAGCCGAGAGGGGAGGGTTTCAAATAATAGTATCATGACACTGAGATGTCCATAGAAAGTCAATATTAGACAATCGAACTATGCACCATAAGAATTAATAGTTGGACCCAATCATTCAACTATTTCCATAGAGAGGACTCTTCCAAGAAAGGATACGGTGAAAAAATAGCTAAATTTGGTGTGAAACAGTGCCCAAAAAGTCTTAGAAAACATGCATTTCTAGAAGACATGCTCAATCATTTCATATATACCACATAGCATGCTTTGTTTCAACATAAACTATTGGAATCCCAGTCCTTAGTGGAGCATAAGCCACCCCAATACTAAATCATTGTTATACTCGTTGGTAAACCCAAGACAGTCAATGAGAAGTTTCGCATAAGAGAGTTTACCAATGGAGAGAGCCCTTGATGCGCTCACGAATCATCTTGTACAAAGAATGAATACATTGAAGTAATTTCAAATTTCCCTATGTTTAGTGGGGAATACATTCACATATTCAGAGTAGTAGACCTAGTGTGCATTAACAATTATCCAAATATTGGAGATATACCTTTAGAAACAATGAATTGGTCCATACATATTTGAAGGAATGATAGAGGATATAACACCACGATCCTTAACTAATTTCATGCGAATTTTTGGGTTGTTAACCTAAAAAACACTTCATTGCATTAGCACTTACCGTTGGATTCTTGCTTCCTCTTTGTGAAGCTTTGTGTACTTTATTAGATTATTATATTATTTATAAAATCAATAATTCTCTCCAACTTTATGAATATGCATGTTATTAGAATCAATCATTTTATTTAAAAATCATTGTGCAGCATCTCTCAAAACCTTGTACTTGAAATTAAAGAGAATTTGTCAATGTTTTCAATCTGATAAATTGGGTTGTTGTTTGCAAATGGATTATCTGATTTTCGGCATTGTATTCCAACTTATGTGAAGATGACCTTGTGCAATGGACTCTAACCTGGTTTCATTTCCTAGAACAAATTCCTTGGTCATTCATAAGAGGTTTTGGGACATACACATTGCTTCTAAAATATGAATCATTCTCAAAGACAAACTTATTGGTCATTCTAAGAGCTACATATGAAATGTCAAATATTACATATGAGTATCCACAAAACCAACCACATAATAGTTACAAAAAAATTACCCACATACATTTCTCTTTGAAATTTTTTAGAATCAAAAGAAAGATTACTTTTGTCATTTGGAAGAACATCATAAAAAGATTGGTAAGCGTATAATGTAACCTTTTTTTATTTCATGGTTATGATACAACACTACACTCATACCCAATACAACTTGTTCAATGTTAAAAGTTTATTTCTAAATGCCTAATCAAAATTTGTTGTTTTCTTTTTCTCTAGGTACTTGGAAGCATATAGAATGGTGCAGAAGTGGACATTATGCATTGAAGTGTCTTGTTATCCAAACCCGGGTCAAGCGATTATTGCATATGTTCTTCACAACATGGCACTAAATCGCATCCTCCAAACTAAGAGAGAAGTTGATCTGGAATATATTTGCAGAATGACATGAATACAAATTATTCTCAAAAGATTCTTAACACAGAATAACAGATATACAGTAAAACTGGTTTCTATTCAATAAGGAAATAAGTTGAAACTGTAAAATGCAGCAGAAACAAGCTTGCTAGAATGGTGGTGGTTTATCTATGAGAAGAGATGTGACGATTGTGCTCATTCGCAAGAAGATCATTACAATGAGGTTCTGAAGGAATTTTTTTACAATAAACAGGAATGTCAAAAACGATAGACATCCAAAAAACCTAACCCTAGGAGATGAAGCGCCCAAAGTCTTGTGGGCCCCGTTTGGGTAAGTTAGTACATCAACTTCTCAGGGTCGTAACTTTTGCATACAAACTCTGTTTTCAACGCACGATAGCCTGTTGGAAAGGTCTATCTGAGGAATACACATTTTTTTGCTATCTATAAAAAGTCATTATCATTGTGGCGAGACCTAAAAACGATGTTTAGGGCCTCAAAACAGCCTCGCAAGTTAGGGACCTGAAAACTAGGGAAAAAACTACCAAACTAGAAAATTGCCAAAATGAGCCAGTTCGAATAGGTGGGAGGCCACCGAAATCCATCTGGATCAATCCTCCTCCCTTAGGAAGCAATGGTCTCCATTGCATTGAGTTCCCCCAACAGATGAGGAAATTTTTGCTAAATTTGGTCCCGGGTGAGCCACTTGCCTTGGTCCAGGAGCTGCCCTGACTTAACAACTCGATAAATTTGGATCCTTTGCTAGTGAGTGCCCTTGATTTGTTTGTCCACAATATGATCATTGGATGCTTGTTGTATGCAGTCAGGGTTGAGCTTTGTTGGTGTCAGTTGTTCTACTATCTCTGAGTTGTCCAATAATGGTGGGAAATACGGTCGAAGGATATCCACATTGAACATTGGGTGCAAGCCAAGGAAAGAAGGAATGTTGAGCTCGAAAGCATTATCACCCACAACCTTGGTTATGGTGAATGACCCATAACGAAGTGGTTGAAGCTTCTGATGGGGTCCTGTAAGGCGCTCTTTCTGTAAGTGCAACCAAACTTTGTCTCCCACCTGAAACTTATGTGGCACTAGGTGTTGATCATGGCGTTGCTTGTACTTTTCATTGGACTTATGTAGGATATCCTAAACCTATTGATGGATGTGTTGGATCCACTCAATGAACTGGGTGGCTTTGTCAACTTCAGTTGGAGCAAGATATGATTCGTTCAAGGTGACCACAAGGGGTAGTGCAACATCTATGGGACCCAATGGTTGGAATCCCAACCCCACCTAAAAGGGGTTGTGGTTGGTTGAGATATGCAGGGATCGGTTGTAGCTATGTTGAACATAAGGGAGACTCCCATCCCATATGAGAGGGTTCTTGGAATTATGCATGCACAGGATATGCACAATCATTTGATTTACAACCTCGATTTGGCCATCTGTCTGGGGGTGGAAGGTCGTGGATTTGCTGAGGTTGGTGTCCATCAGTGACCAGAGGCTTGACCAGAATGTGCTAAGAAATTGACTATCCCTGTCTAGGAAAATGGTTTGTGGGATTCCAAAATGTACCTAGACTCATTCAAAGAATATATTGGCAGTGGCCTCTACTATGATGCTCTTCTTGCAGGCGTCCAGAATCGTCATCTTAGAAAAGTGATCCACAACCACAAAAACACAGCCATTTCCCCACTTGGTGGGTGGGAGGCCTGACATGTATTCCATTGATATGGATTCCCATGGCCTATCAGTAGTAGGAAGAGGGGTGTACAGGCTCTATTTCTTAGTGGTTGGTTTGGCAATCACGCAGTTAATGCAGAACCTGATATACTTGTTGACCTCCTGTCGAAGTTTTGGCCAGTAGAAATGTGTCTACAACATTTCCACTATCTTTTCAACGCCAAAGTGTCCTTCCACCTTAATGTAGTGGCATTCTCAGATCATCTTCACTCGCTCGCTTGATGGAACATAGATATGGCCCAGATGACACAACAACTCATCTTGAAGATAGAAATTAGTGACAATTGCATTTGCACCCAAAATTTGGTAGGTGGTGGTGAATTCTAGGTCTGTCTCATCAAGTTGGGGCCATCTAAAGGTCTCATGGTCGCAAGATTCTAGCACCAAGGTGAGTGTCACGATTAGCGGTCTACTAAGGTAATCAATGACGCGGTTGGTGCTTCCCATTTTTACTTTATGTTGAGGTGTAATTGTTGCAAGTACGTGGACCACTTCTGATGGCGATCATTCTGCAATTTCCTTTTGTCTACATGAACTGCAGTGGCTTATGATTAGTGTGGATGATTGTCTCCTTACCAAGAATTTAATGTCTCAACTGGTGACAGGCTTTCACAATGGAGTACATTTCTTTGCTATAATTAGGGTACTTACAGACATCATCTAATAGTGTCTCACTATGATAGGCCACGGGGTGGCCATGTTGAGTGAGAACGACACCCACAGCATAGTTTGAAGCATTTGTCTCGGTATCAAAGGGATGTTGTAGGTCCGGTAGTGAAAGTACTAGGGTTGAGCACAAGCGCTGCTTCAAATCATCGAACACTTGTTGTTGGGATTGGCCCCACACAAATTTCTCCTTACCACCACCCCTGGTTACTTAACTAAGGGCCCATGCAATATGGGAGAATCCCAACACAGACCTACGGTAGAAATTGGAAAGGCCCAAGAAGATTTGAATATCAATGAGTGTGGTTGGGGCTGGCCAGTCACGGATGACTTGGATTTTGGTTGTATCCACATGTCCGCCATGTTAATCAATGATGTCGCCTAGGTAATGAACCCTATCCATGCCGAAGGACCATTTTTCCAAGTTGGCGTAGAATAGTGTTGTCGCAGGGTGTGAAGAACCTGTTGAATATGCTGCAAGTGTTTTTCCCAAGTCTTGTTGTAACTGAGGATGTCATCCATATACACCACTATAAAAGTATTGGTGAATGGTCGCAGGATATCGTCCATCATCCTCATTAAAGTGGCTGGAGAATTTGTCAAACCAAAAAGCATGACCAACCATTCAAAAATACCTTCCTTTAACTTGAAGGCAGTCTTCCATACATCTGTTTGTTCTATCGGGACTTGGTGGTAGCCAGACTTCAAATCAATCTTACTGAATTATTTGGCCCCCCTGAGCTGATAAAGGAGGTTGTCGATTCAGTGAATCGGGTATCGATTTATGACTGTTATATTATCCAGGGCCTGGTAATCAATGCAAAGTCTCCAGGTTCCATCTTTCTTATGTACCAGCACGATTGGGCTCCTGCAAGGTGATGAGATGGGACGGATGTGCCCCTTGTGGAGTAGTTCTTGGATTTGTCACTTGATCTCCTCATTCTCTAACAGAGAGCGGCGGTAGACTAGCCCATTGGGTAGTGGTGCGTTTGGGGTCAGATCGATGGGGTGCTTGACCTGCCAGTGGATAGGTACCCCAATAGGTGAGGAGAAAATATCTAAGTATTCTTCCATGAACTTATCCACTTGCTTCTGTTGTGTGGAGAGGTCGGTCGCGCAGACCCTGGAAGTAGTTGTAATATTTCACTCATTCTGAGAGGGAATCACAAAGAAGAAAAAATTCCTTGTCTGATAGATGAACTTTCGGCATTGGTTGGCAGAGATCAAGGAAATGGCACTAGGTGGGACTACCTCGGGTATCTTGTACAATTTCTTATTCAAAATAATAATAAAACTGTGAAGCCTAGACTCATATATAGCATGATGTTTCCATAAATATGGTTGGCCCAAAATAACATTACAAACTTCGAGAGGGGAAACATCACACAATACCTCATCTTTGAAGGGATTTATGTCGTATGACAGGCAACATTGTTGGTTGACGCGGATGTTTCCTCCTTGGCGAAGCCATCTGATGGTGTAGGGTTGCGGCTGCGGCATTGTTGACAGGGTGAGTTGCTTGACAACCTCTGTTGAGATGAGGTTCTTTTGGGTACCATGATAAACAATGAAGTGCAGCGGGGTACCCTTCACCCACATCTGTGAATGAAAAAGGCGCTCGCCTTCATCTAGCTCGTCTAGTTCACTGGGTTGGAGCTTGGTGCTAGCAACAGTAGCAATGGGTTCTGCTTCTATGATCTGTCTCCCCCTTTTTGGTTCTAACTCAGAGTCGGAACCAGCATATAATTCAGAGGATTTCACATCAGCCACCAATGACTGCTTCGAGCGGCAATTAGTTGTGTTATTCCAGGGGCTCTTATGGAAGTCGCACCACTTCCCAGTATCTTTCTTTGTCTTTTTGGTGTCCTTCTTTGCTTGTGGCCTGGACTAGTTGTCCTGAGGTTGTTTGTATTTGATCTGTCCTTTTTTCTATGGGTTGGGGCCGACCTTTCCTAGATTTTGTTGTGAGGGGTTCCCAGGCCTAAATTGTCGCTTCTTTTGTTTGAGCTTCTGCTCAATTTTGATGACATATCGGTAGGTTGCGCCCAAGGATGAGATGTCCAAAAAATCCATTTCGGCCTGGATGTGTCTATGTAGAACGCTGCGATACTTGAGCACCATATGTCACTCATAATATTTTATACTCAGATTGGTGCACAAGGTATGGAAGATATTTGTGAACTCGGGCACCGCTTGGTCTCTTTCCTATTGCAGCATGGTCCATTTTGTGTACAGGTCATCATAACTTCCAACAGGGTAGTATTGTTCCTTAATAGCATCCCTGAAGGACTCCCAAGTGACTGGGACTATAGTTAATGAGGGTTCCTCTGTTTCCTTTTGGTCACAGAAAATTTATCACAAATATTTGACATGGGGGATGGCTTTGAGGAGTGCAAAAGTAATATTTTTTCTATTCAAGAATTTTTGGACAGAGAAATACCCTTCTAGCAGATTCAACCATTTGTCTACTGTATCTGTGTTTATATGACCTTCAAATATAGGAATATCAAAGTTGATTTGTACCTTGAAGGGGGTGGTGCCTCCGTTTGAGGAAGATGTGTTGCATGTTGGTAGTCGTTGAATTATTTGTGAAAAACTATCCATCATCTCATTCCTTTGTTGCATGAGGGATTCCTCGAGCAACATTTTGAAGGGATCTCTTTTTCTGGCATATTTCTTTTCTTCTGCCATGAGAGGTCATTTGGGTGTGCAAGAGCTTTTTTCGTCAAGAGAAACAAGCTCTAGAACCAATTATTTGTACCCTGACCTCGTTGGGGACATGCATTAAAAACAACAAGGATCAGACCGCTCTTATACCACTGATTTAGAATATATTTGCAAAACGAAATGAATATAGATTATTATCAAAAGATTCTTAACACAATGTTAGCATTGAGAGTCACACAGGGACTGCTAGAGGATAATCCTAGTACCCATCAAAACGTAAAATATATGTCTGGTTTTGAATAGGTGGGAAGCAATATGGAGAAAGAAAGGGAGAGGGAAACAAATTGCAGAACAATATGCTACACCAACGGGCAATGGAGTCATAAACATTCTACTCATTGAAGGCACTAAAGCTTATCAACAAAAAACAAGATTATATGTTGATAGATGGAAGAATGAAGAACGAAAACATAAGATAGAATGTTCACTAAACAAAGATCCTCTCAATTTAATAAATCAACAAATACTTGAATAAAACAATGAATGATGGGAAAAAATACAACAAATATTATGTTTCTTAGGGATTCATAAATCATTGGTAGTGTTTGATCCTCAAATATGAAATATATTCAAATAAGAAGATATATAAAACAAAATAATTACAATTTGAAATTACATCTCTCATGATTCTCCAATAGTAGTACTGATTACAATCATAAAATGCCCTCAGGCTTACAAATGAATACACATAGGGAAACTACCTGCTCCCACTCTCTCTAGCCTCTCTTGGATCATGAATACAACCCCCTATCCAAGAGATCCCTCCTTCATTAAATATAAAAAGCATCAAAATATCCTTAGGAGGTAGAATCCCATCTCTTTCATTGGATTCTAGACCTTGGAGATAGGTGGTAATAGTCAAAAGAGACCAAAATCCAACAAATTGCTAATTTTTAGGAAATTGTTGGAAGTCTTTAATGAATTGTTTCCAACTCACTACATGAGTTATTAATGGAGATAAAACTTAGGTGCAGGTGTACCTTGACATATAACTAATCCATGAGAATTCATTCGAACCCTCCTTGACAGCTAGCAACCTCCCAACAAGGCGAATATCCAATCAGCTATGCAAAATAGAGAATTTGTAGCACATGTCACAACGCACTAGTGTTTTAATTGTTTCTCTCAAATTACAAATTGGGTCAGGCTGAAATTTTGTCAGCAAGTCAACAAGGATATCATCATCCTCCACAAACAATTTCATAGAAACTCATTTCATCATTTTGGTTTTATGATCAAATTTGTAACAATAGCCGCTACAAGAAATTCCATAGCGCCCTCCTATAAAACTGCTTTGCAGATTCCATAGCGCATTTTGTGTCTGGCTAGGTGATTCTATAGCGCCTTTGGTAGTGCAACTATAGAGAAATCTATGTATATGATTCTGTAGTGCCAGGCACTACGAAATCTCTGTGTTTTTCTGTGTTATTCAATGAATCCTCAAAAACATAAAAAGTCTTAGTAGATGGACTATGAGCCTGTAAATGCCTCCAGTAGGTGAAAATATAATATTTTCGTGAACACTTCAAAATTCAAGGATGATCACCTTCAAAATTTAGATCCTTTCAGCCACTTCATCATCATTTGCAAGGTCATCACCATTTTAATAAGCAAGGCTCTTAAACTTTTCAATGTAGACAGACTTTAGATTTGAAATAACCATTGAAATTGTAAAGGGAAAGAGCTTATGCAGGTTATATGATCAGAGGATAACAATGATGAGTTTAATGTACAGTTTCATAGTGCCAAACAGGATATTTGCAGCATAATTCATAGCATATTCTCCAATTCCCCTCTGCCAGCCAATCTACAACAGATTCTGTAGCGCCTATCCGAACTTAGGAGTTTCTGCAGCGCCAAACTAGGAGAAAATTTGAAATCTTTGAGAAAACAGTTAGACAACCTTAAATGAATAAATCTCAAATTATTTCCTTTAAATCATGGATGCTGAAAACAATGAGATCGGTTGACACAAGCCTCATAGGTGCAATAATTGAAGAGGTGACATGAGGGTGATGGTGGCATAAGGGTGATGGTGATGGCATATAATCTTGTGATGGGATGAAGACATAAACCAAAGATATGAGCCAGCATCAACCTTAAGTTATTTGTGCTAAGACCTAAGAACACTATAAGGAGGAGATCAAAAGTAAAACTTAAACAAGACTAAGGATAAAAAATAAAAAATATAAGGATGAATAACCCATAACAACTACATGTGATAACATTGGCTCCACAGGGGATGGCATGCTCCATGTGAGCTTCCAAGAACAAGTAGCCTCAGTGTCTTATCCTAGGGATATGGGGTCATTATTCAAATACTAAAAGCAAACTGAAAATTGAAAATCTTGCAAATGAGCTTATTTATATACAAGACCCTACTCTAACTGACTTTTAGAATGCTCAGGTGAAAAACAAAATCCACCATAAACACTCAAACTATTTGGTAACATAATTCTTCTCTTCACTGCAAATGATCCATAAAAGGTAAGGGAAGTATGAAAATAGAATAAAAACATGTTTTGGAACACTGACAATACCTCCAAATGATGATAAGATGATTAAATTTGCATGCTCCAATGCTTTTGGAAAGTTCAACTCCATATATAACCCCACAGGGTCATAAAATTTATAATAAGGCATGCTAAACTAGTAAAAAGTTACCTCCTTTATTTCATCCTTGCTCACATGTTGTTTGATGTTCTCAGCATGTACATGTGGATAAAGGATTAATGCAAGCTTGTTAATCCCAGGTGATGTTTTCTCATTTATAAGTGTTGGACATGAGATAAGTTGCACATTTAGCTATTCCTTTTCTCCTCCATGGCTCTCCCAAGAATCGGATTAATAATTATCATATATAAGAACCATGCTACGAGGTTCTAGAGAAGCTAAGAAAAAACTCTGCTCATCATCATCTTCGTTGGGATATTCATCAAAAATTGGTTGTTCTTGGTCAATATTTGAAACAACTTCTTCATCATAAGCAAGGCTGCTAAAGACATATGTTTCAAGAATAGAAATATCCTCTGCATTTTCTTCATAAGAGTAGCAAACAAAATCCGCCTTCACTTCTAAAAAGCTAGGAAAAAACAGAGAAGAATCTTCCCTAGTTTTTTTAACTAACTTATCATTTATCTCAGCTTCATATTCAGGAGAAATATCTATTGTATTTTTACGATCAGAACTATCATTTGAATTTGCATCCAGTACAGAAGAACAAGTAGAAGAAAGTGTTGATCCTTCACTGATTTACTTGACTAGGTTATCTTCTTCAACTTCACAGTCAGGAGAGAAACTTAATGCAACTTGAACACTTTTCTCATATTCCTCACAACAATCATGAAAAAGAAACTCAGAGGATTAATACCTTTTACAATGCAAATTGAAAGCAGCATGGAATTCTCTGAGTGAAGAAATGCTAGAAGGTTCAAGAGACTAATACCAAATACGAACATCTCCTTGAAGAGAGTACATAAATAGATTAATACGTATATCTTCATGTTGGATGTCAAGTTGTTGCATAAAGGAATTAAATTATAGAACATGCTCAACAGGGTTGTCATTCTCACCTTCATAAAATCTTGGCAACATATCTTTTCATTCATCAATCTGAGGCATAGGATGTAGATAACCAGCTATGGATAAGAAATTGAGTGGGGAAACCTTTTGGACAGGATAGCCTCCATAGCCTTTTAATTTATCTCATTCCAGTGGAGTCGCCAACAGATTCTGAGCAATGGAGTCACCATGGTGAATGTGCAGTCTTGAATGTGTCCAACTTCAATCACCATCTAAATCTGGAGTTGTGCAATGTCGTTCTTCCCAAGGAGATTTTCAATCTGCTCAAATCTATCCCCAGCAACGGTGCCAAAAATGTTAGCACTGAGAGTCACCCTCGCACTGATAGAGGATAATCCCAGTACCCATCAAAATGTAAAAAATAATTTTGGTTTTGAATAGGTGGATTAGCAATATGGAGAAAGAAAGGGAGAGGGCAGCAAACTGCAGATCAGTAGGCTACACCAATGGGCAATGGAGTCATAGACATTCTACTCATTGAAGGCACTAAAATTGCTCAACAGTAAACAAGATTATATGTTGATAGATGGAAGAATGAAGAAGGAAAACAAAAGATAGAATGTTCACTAAACAAATATCCTCTCAGTTTAATAAATCAACAAATACTTGAATAAAACAATGACTGATAGGAAAAAATACAACAGATCCTTTGCTGCTTAGGGATCCATAAATCATTGGCAGCCTTTGATCCTCAAATCTGCAATATATTCAAACAAGAAGATATATAAAACAAAAGAATTACAATATGAAATCACAACTCTCATGAGTCTCCAATAGCAGTAATGATTACAATCATAAAATTCCCTTAGTCTTACAAATGAACACACACATGGAAACTATCTGCTCCCACTCTCTCTAGCCTCTCTTGGCTCATGAATCCAACCCCCTCTCTAAGAGATCCCTACTTCATTAAATATAAATATCATCAAAATATATTTAGGAGGTTGAATCCCATCTCTCTCATTGGATTCTAGGCCTTGGAGATAGGTGGCAACAGTCAAAAGAGACAAAAATCCAACAAACTGCTAATTTTCAAGAAATTTTTGGAAGTCTTTAATGAATTGTTTCCAACTCACTTCATGGGGTCTTAATAGAGATAAAACTTAGTTGCGGGTGTCCCTTAATATCTAAATGATCCATGAGAATTCATTCGAGCCCTCCTTGACATATAGCAACCTCCCAACAAGGAGAATATCCAATCAGCTATGCAAAACAAAGAATTTGCAGCACATTTCGCAATGCACTAGTGTTTTAATTGTTTCTCTCAAATTACAAACTGGGTCGGGCTGAAAGTTGGTCAACAGGTCAAAAGGGATATCATCTTCCTCCAAAACAAAATTCAAAGAAACCCACTTCGTCTTTTTTGTTTTATGATCAAATTTGTAACAGTATCCGCTACAGGAAATTTTGTAGCGCACTCTGTAGCACCCTCCTATAAAACTGCATTGCAGATTCCGTAGCACCTTTTATGTGTCTGGATAGGTGATTTTGTAGCACCTTTAGTAGCACAACTACATAATAGTCTTTGTATATGATTTCGCAGCGCCATGCGCTACTAAATCTCTGTGTTTTTTTGGGTTATGCAATGAATCCTCAAAAACACAAAAAGTCTTAGTAGATGGACTATGAACCTGTAAATGCCTCAAGTGGGTGAAAATATAATATTTCCTTGAACACCTCAAAATGAAAGGATGATAACCTTCAAAATTTAGATCCTTTCAGCCACGTCATCATCATTTGCAAGTTCATCACCATTTTAATAAGCAAGGCTCTTAAACTTTTCAATGTAGACAGAGTTTATATTTTAATAACCATTGAAACTGTAAAGGGAAAGAGCTAATGCAGGTTATATGATCAGAGGATAACAATGTTGAGTTTAATGTACAGGTTCACAATGCCAAACAGAGGATTTGCAGCATAATTCATAGAAAATTCTCCAATTCCCCTCTGTCATCCAATCTGTAGTAGATTTCGCAACGCCTATCTGAACTTAGGATTTTTTGCAGCGCCAAACTAGAAGCAAATTTAAAATCTTTGAGAAAATAGTTAGATATCCTTAAATGACTAAATACCAAATTATTTCCTTTAAATCATGGATGTTGAAAACAATGAGATCGACTGACACAAGCCTCATAGGATCAATAATGGAAGAGGTGACAAGAGGGTGATAGTGGCATAAGGGTGATGGTGATGGCATATAATCATGTGATGGGATGAAGACATAAATCAAATATATGATCCAACATCAACCTTAACTTATTTTTTCTAAGACATAAGAACACCATAAGGATGAGATCAAAAGTAAAACTTAAACAAGACTAAGGATAAAAAAATAAGAAATATAAAGATGAATGACCCATAACAACTACATGTGATAACACACAGAATAACAGATATACAATAAAATTGGTTTCTATTCAATAAGGAAATAAGTTGAAACTGTAAAATGCAGCAGAAACAAGCTTGCTAGAATGGTGTTGGCTAATCTCTGAGAAGAGAAGTGACGGATGCATTCATTCTCAAGAAGATCATTACAATGAGGCTCTGAAGGACTTTTTAACAATAAAAAGGAATATCAAAAACCCTAGACATCCAAAAAAACCTAACCCTAGAAGATGAAGCGCCAAAAGTCACGTGGCCCTCATTTGGGTAAGTTAGTACATCAAGTTATTGGGGTCATAACTTTTTCATACGATCTTCGTTTTAGGCACACGATAGCCCATTGGAAAGGTCTATCTGGGGACTACACGTTTTGTTTCTATCTATCAAAGAGCATTCTAATTGTGGCGAGCCCTGAAAAACGTTATTTAGGGCCTAAAAATGGCCCCGCGAGTCAGGGACCCAAAAACTAGGGAAAAAACTACCAAACTGGAAAATTGCCAAAATGAGCCAGTTGGAATAGGTGGGAGGCCACCAACATCCATCTGTATCATAAGTTCATGGAAAGACTACAAACAATGAAGCATACAATATTTCCCTTGTTGAAGGGCTAAAAGCAACAAAAAATATGGTTCCAATGATATTCTAGTCTTCACCAACTCAAAATTGATATGTAATAAGATGAAAGGAATTTATCAAGTTCAAAAATACAATCTAAAACCTCTTCATAGAGAAGTAAGAATTGGTGTTTCTCAATTTTGTTGTTTTACCATAAATCACCATGCAGAGATTAAGAGGATGTCAAGTGATTTAGTGTCAGGAGCAATGTCAATTGCAGGTGAAGGTGTCAAAGATGACCTGGTATCACCATCTATGCCAACAAAATTCATTTATGGACATCGATATAGATCGCTAATGTGTGGATGCTTTCTTGTGATGATTGTTGTTGTATCTCTAGTGGCATGGTTGTTTCACTAAAGAAGATCCCATTACTATATTACATTTGCCTCAAATTGTAATATATGGTGTCTCTTGTAATGGTGATAAGGTTGAACAAGGCTTTGTATAAATCCAAACTTATGTGTATGGTTCGTGATGAAATAAATGAGTGTTTTGAGGTTCTAACTATTTTTTCTTTGTTATTTTACCATGTTTTATAGAGCAAATCATGACACTTAAACAAATCATGTTTATTGAAAGTATTCACAAATGAGTCTAGCACCTATGTTTTCCACACCTACATTATCTTCTTAGGGCCTTGTTTTACTCCAAGCATGGTAGAATATTGGTTTTGACCACATTGTCTTTGAATCTTGTGTTCAAAAATGTGTTATAAGAATGCCCCAAACCCCATATATATCAGTCTATGTTAAAGATATGGTTCTTGTTGATGGGTTGATAGGATTGGATGTCAATTAGTTTCAAAACCGGGCAATGCATGATTGGAAAAATATTTGTATACCTCCTTCTTATCACTACAATCAATTTTTTAGTCTGGTGCCTTAAAATCTAGATTCATATCTGTAGAAGCAAACGCTTTATCCTAAATTCTTAATGGAATAGAAATAATTTGGCTTATTATAACTACCATGCATCATCATATTCTTAATTATGCATCTCCAATTTATTATCGTGCAAAAGTGATTTAAGTTTCTATATTAAGAGACTCTAAATTTCTCCACAAGATTTCAAAGGGATCATAAGGTTATTATGTTCTATTGGTTGGACATTGATTGATTCTACATTTAGAGGAGTTTCCCAATGCAATCACTTGGATGTTTCTATGTTGGATAGTCATTTAAATATGACTAGATTTTGTGGACTATGGAACCAAAATAACCTGAAAGTTATACCTCTTATGGTTTACTAGATGTAATAGAACATTCATTTCCATTCAACTAGGTTTTTTTACTACCAAATGGTCCATCTCCAGCTTCGGTTTCTTATGTTGGAACTCTAAAGCTTATATGTTCGATGCATGATTATGTTCTTGAAAGTTACTTTAACGTGCTTGACTCTTTTGTATCCAACACTATTTCATAAATTGTATTCTATTATAACTTTGATAACATTTATGTTGATAATTATTTCATGTAAGTTCTGCTAATGCATTTCTTGTAGTGAGCAACCATATTTCATTAGCACATTTTGGTTCCATATAGTTTTTGTTGCATCCTTCCACAACCTAATTGTTTAATGCATCTTGTTTCTCAAGACCATTTTTCATGTGAATTGTCTCCTATTCAAGGCAAGAAGTTGATAGTAATCTATGACTTATTGTTGCATTCATTGATGTTGGGTTTAGTAGTTTATTTATTTTTCCTCATTTCATGGCATATTGATATCTTTTGCTTGGGTAGAATACTATGCAATCATAAAAACTATTAATTTGAGTTTGAATCTTGATTTTCCATGATGTCTTCCATTAGATGGATTAATAATGATGTTCTCCTTAGTTATGATGATTAATAATATAAATACTAGAATAATATACATTGTTCCTCCCTATATTCACTCTAGGAAACTTTATGAGCAAATATGTTTTATCCATGTAAAAATAACTTTTAATAAAGTTGCCTATGGTTTGTCCAAACAAAATGTTCAAAATCAATCTAAGTTGGCTACAGGTTGAGGAACAACGTCCCTTTTTTGCTCATTGGTACTTTTATGAATAATTGATGAATGGTTGTGTTGAAATATTTTCCAATTGATGAATGATTGTGTTGAAAGTTTCTACTAAAGATGATGAAGACCCTCTCTTGAGAAAATGTTTGATGAACTTTTGTTGTTGTACATTTATCAGGTTTCTAGAGGCTTTGGCCCCTTTTTTGTTATATTTTTGAAAAAAATTAAGGCTAAATGACATGATCAGTGATAGATTTGATATAGGACAGATGGAAACACTTTAAGTAAGAATTAAAGTTTTTTTGATGTGATGTTGTCATCTTTCTGAATGTAGCTTTTGATATCTTAAAAATAATGTTACGAATTTTTCCTTTCGATAAAAAATTATTCATTAAATATATTTCATTTTGTTTTCGATGTACTTGTTCTTGATCACAATTGATATTCCGATAAATTCTTCTTACAAGCAATGTAGATCCCAAGTAACCAGCAACCCCTGCATTTATCAAAAACAAAATATAAGTGAAAATCATTCAATGAAAATATATCAGTTGTAACATAAACAAATCGAGATACTTCCAATTGAAAAAAAAATTCTACAGAGAAAAGAACTCACAAAACACACTCTCCATAAAAAATTTGCAATCAAGTATGGTTGAAAGATTACTATTTTGTTGTCAAGATACACACAATGCATCTAATTTGTGTAACATCAAATACATAACTACAAGTTATAAAAGAAAGGATTTCTTGGACAAAGAAGGTGAAGCAATTGAATATGAAAGTAAATATGTTGAACTAGTAAAATATGAGAAGGTGATCCAGACCATGGCAAAGAAAATCATGACAGAGGATAATGAGAACCATCCAAGTGTCTTTTAACTATCATGTTGAATTCAATGGATAAATTTTCAATGGCACGGGATGAGGTGCAACTAACATATCATTGGGAAAGGACTCTTGACAATGGTACATCCACAAGAAATGTAGAATAGATTTCCAAACTTCTAAAGGAGCATCAATCACATGACTTACTTTGTCCTGCTTGTGGCTCATGCATCATTGTGCGTATCATTTTACGCAAAAGGAAGCAAAAAATTACAGTTTCTCTCAACAAATTGATCCAAGAACCTAATAACGATGCACAAGCCACTATTTTAGAAGATAATGAACAAATAATTGAAGATCAGAATGACCAGCCAAATATCCCAAATGAAGACACTGATGAAAATGAAGCTTATGGATGTTTGGCATGCTTTTCAATTTTATTTCGACAAGGTCGGTAAAAAATGTGATATGATGTATTGTTTATGCATTATGAATCATTTTTCATTGAATTGGTTGACCCTAGAAACTAGAACCAGACAGGAACTAGACAAAAAACGGAAACAAAGTTGGAGCACAAAACTTGTCTACTAAAAAATACATAAAAGATTCAAATTTTGGAAAAACAAATACACTCATATGCATCCATGTGAATTCGAACCATTATACTGAAATATGAAAAGTTTCTCACATACAGAAAGTAAGGGTGCATATAACCAAAATAGCACTAAGTGAAATCCATATTTATGGGATTGCCTACAATTGTTTCTAGTCTCTTGCAGACACTCATTTGAAGCTTGCAGCCTTGTTACCCTGTGTCTCTCATATTTTTCATGTTACCAATAGCAATTGTCGGACATCTCTTTTAAGCCCATCAGATGAGCAACAACACTTGGAAAAAAGTTGTTTTCACTACATTGATGTTCAATTTTGTCAAATATCTTCCATGTACATCTTTCTTGTATGTTTTGCATTGCATCAATTGGAGGTATTGGATAGTTCATTGGCTAGAGAACATATTTTTCATCCTCTGCCTACAATTTATGCACAAATAAATGAAATCTATGCCTTATCTTAAATATGAAGTGCTACTTGATTAAACCTCTAGTACAAAAAAAATTCATAATGAAATAACATGTTGCATGACTATGCCTTTCAAACTAAATTACCACATTTTGCATAGAATCTATATTGTCATTGGGTCTTGGGATCCCACAGTTGGGTGAGCAGCTAAATGAAACTTTTTTTTGTTTTTATGTTTGTGTGTTATTATATGTGGATACAAGTTTAATCTAGAACTTGTCTTTTTCTTTTCTATTGGTATTATTCTTATGAGTTAGGGGCCATTTCCCTATAGAAAAAAATTCGTGAATTAGGAGTCACTTCCCTATATCATATAATTCACCTTATCTAGGCATGGAAAAAGGGGAATGGCATCACTCGTATGGAATTTGTGAAAAATCACTCAAAATATAAGCTCTAAGGTAAAACCTTCTTATTTGAGCTTTAGTTTTACAACATTTTTGGGTTGATAATAATTTCTCATAAATATATTACTCTTATAAATGGGGCTCATTTTGAAATGGTTTCAATACTTGAAGTATTTTGTATTGATGTTAAACACTCAGATATTGTGGAAATTTAAAAAATACTAGATATGAGGGTCCACCTTCACTAGAATGGATTACTCAATATGATGAGGTATGTCTCTGGAAAATTGGGCAATACTGGAGCTGTAACCCTCGTGTGGTTGGATTTGTATGGAAGAAGAGGATGCTTCTACCCTCATACTATAGTTACCTGTCATAAACATCATTAACACATTAATACATTAACAACCCCTAATACACCAATAAAAATGAAATAAGAGAAAGTGTATCACAACAAAACCTGTAAAATCACCAACTAGAGAGTTGTCAACCATATGAGCATGTTCCAAGGGAGGAAAATTTCCAGAAGAAGCTCCTATATCTATAACAAAACCCACATTGGCATGTAAATTAATACAAATATGAAAATATGGATTATATTGATTGCAAGTCCAATCAAAAGTACCTAGAATTGTAGGAAAACAAGAATGACATATTATCTATGTATGTCCTTGGAATGAATCCACAGTAGTGGATTGTTGCACCTCTATAAACAATTCACACACTACTCCATTAAAAAATGGTGATGTATATATACACTAATCTAAACATATTCATATAATTTCTCTTTTAAACTCACTTGGGACCATATAGACACTGCATTGTTGGAGTGAGGACACCCTTGGTTGTTGAGGTACTGAAACTGAAATGGTTCATATTCACATGAAGGGACATTCAAATCAATTTTGAAGCCATCACTTTTTTTTCTTCTTTTGTTCTCCTTTTTATGAGTAAGGAAACTCTTCTTCCTCTTTAGAGATGACTCAAAAGTACCCACCCCAAGGGTGAAGTCATAATCCATAATATGAAGGTTGTTGGCTTCATCCAACATTTTTTTAACTAGACCAACCAATTGTTCGGTCTTCTTCAAAATAGAGGGAGGATTGTTTAAAATAAACTTTAAGTAGCCAAACAATTCCTCTCTATCCAACTGAATTCCCTCAACATCTAGATCAACATTATCACTGGCCATAATAGATTTGCTGGCATCTACATCAAGGTTTGGTTCATGTATGATTATCTCATGGGGGTCATTGAATGAATTGTGTATTGCACCATGACACAGTAATGAATTTGAATCCCTTAAGCGACAATACAACCAATTCACCTTTTATGGCATGCTTGCAAATGTTTCCACGAATAGACCATGGACAATCACAAGCTATAATATTTGTGTGATACCAAGTGACAAGATATTTCTTATCACACTTAGTTTGACTCCTCGCCTAATAGGCATGAGATATGCTCTCATGAGAACAAAAATCACTATATGGAATTATTCTTTCATTTTCTATTGATGATTCAAGTTGTTTCTCTTTCCTGTAGTTATTCAAATATCCCTCTTTTTTCAAAATTTCCTTGAACCGGTAATAGGGTTCAACATTTATCATAAGGATATACAACAACCAATCCATCCTATGAGCACACTTTTTTCTTCCATATGATAGAAATTTGATCTTTGGGTAACAATGATATGACTTGATAGCATTATTTGTCTCTTGATTTACATGAGGAAAATCTCTGCAACCTTTTACTCGCATCCTTACATATAAAAAAATGAGTTAGTGAAGATATCATCTTTACGAAACAAAAAAATAGAAATACAAACAAAAGTACTTGCACTTACAAATGTTATCACTAGAAACCCAATTCTTGTAGAAATAGTCCAAAACTTCTCCTCATTTTCAAATTTGTTGAAAAATCCATCAATTGCATATGTCACTTCGTCATTGGAACATGTTTTCATGATGATACCTAACTCATTGAACATACCATTTTCTTTCTCTGGACTGCTAGACAACATGTTCACATATTTTATCCGTGCTCCTCATACATGCCAAATACATAAGATCACTTCACACCTTGTCATCCTCCTTCCAAATTCAATTCATCTTTAGTGTGATATTATTAGAATAAATACAAGTTAAAATGTGCAATAACAAGATTGAAGTTACCTTAATGCATTGATTTCAGCCAATGCATCATCAACCATGAAGGCATTAGCTTTTCAATCAAGACAAAATTGGTAACACCTATGCATGAGGTGCTCCAACCATAGTGCAATATCCTGTGACATATTTCATGATTCCACCACCCATGCAACTGACACCCCACTTTGTTCATCAAAATCCACTAATGTGTAAATTGATATTGTCATATTCAAAAGAACATATGTAGTCAAGTTTAAGTCATCAATAATATTTAATCACTACAAATCAAACAATCATACTAAATCAATCATTGGAAACATAATTACCCCATATTTATTTGTATTGAATGTTGAATCCATGGATATTAAGTTATTGTGAGATAGTTTAACCATGGTCTCAAACATCCATGGCGTTTGAATTCCAACTTTGAAAGGGACATCTCCACCATTGGACTTTTGGTAAAAGAAAAAATCATCTTGGTGTTTTTTATACCAAAGTTTCACGCTCATTTCATCCTTTTTGTGCAATTGGTAGTTTACCTTCATCAAACGATTGTAGATGTTGAAAAAATCTTTCCTTATCAAGGAAAAATCTATTTCCTGAGTTGTGGCATCCATATCAACATGCTTCTTCATATCAATTTTACAAACTGAATCAACTGGCACTTCCAAAAAATAACAGCTTTCTACATAAGAGACTGTGTCTCTTGAAATCCTTGGCTTATTCATGGACCTAGCCTCACCCTAAGTATCATGTTGGCCATGAAAAGGCCATCCTTCCCCATCTTCATGGTCATACACATAATATGTAAAAATTGCTACCTCAGGGTTTTGAACCATAACCTTTATGATGAAGTGGCACTGACAACCCCTCTTTTTCACAAAGGATGTCATTTGTTTCTTTGTATGTTTTCTTCTCTTTTCCTCTGGGCCATATGATCAAGCATAGCTGCATAACAATTTTTGAAACATCAATACATACAACAAATGAGAAAACACTTGTATTAACCACATGTAAACAATGCATTTATAAGGTACTTACAACTCATATTGTAAGGCAACACTAGCCATTGATTTTGGGGGTTTGTTTTATTAGTGGATGAAAGTACATGGGGCTTCTTGATTCATTTCCTCCCCTCTAATAAATTCAGGAACTCTTTTTGAAGGTATTTTTGCAACCCAATCAATGCTCATGTTCGTTCGATATACTTTAGACCAAATTAAATCTTTACCATAAAATGTGATACTTTCTTTAGGGTCTTGCACCTCAAGGCCCATGATAGTCTTCCATTTATTTTCTTGATTACTCATTTTGTATCAATGCCTACAAGAAATGTATAAACACATTAAGAAAAATTTTCATCCATTCACAATATTTGCATTTTAAGCCTCCTAATACAATTAGAAATGATAAACACTTAAATATTTCAATTGATTTTTGTGTGTAAACATGTGGAATGCTTCTTGGAAGACCCCTCTATGTTGATTATGACTTATTATAGTTTCAATAGGTGTAGATATGGATTACTATGATATTACAAGTCAACATATAACCTTGTTCTCATTACTGAGATTACAGGAATCGAAACTCTGTAACCTACAGGAAATGAAGTATTCCCATATCATGTCTAATGTCTATGATCTCTATTACTTTGATCTATGGATTAATATAGTTGACTACATGTTAACATATTATAAGCTCGAGATATCACTTTACCTTATTACTGTGTATTAGTGTCATTGCTTACTACTTATATGATACTAGTATTACCATTGATTCATAGGATTAGTAACACAAGAAGAAATTGTAACCATTATGTGTATAATGCTTATACATGTCATTTCTATGAGTATTACTACCATTAGTGTGATATGTGTACTCGTTCATCCCTTATCTCATGTGCATCGCACGGTTTGATATTCTCACCCAACTAGCTCTAATTTGGCATAGATACAATAGACATACTATTGGTATCTTACACTTAGAACTAATTGCATTACTAATATATACCATAGATGAGTAGGATACTCTAATTTACCATATGGATTAAAGGGAAATCTAGGGGATCACTATGATACATGGTAATAAGTATTATATGTAACTATTTTT
Organism: Picea mariana; assembly: GCA_032191745.1. Taxonomy (NCBI): domain Eukaryota; kingdom Viridiplantae; phylum Streptophyta; class Pinopsida; order Pinales; family Pinaceae; genus Picea; species Picea mariana. The sequence goes on from JASDQU010501797.1 coordinate 22,102, forward strand.
CTATTCCCACTTATTCAATGGATTTGGTACTAATCTTAGTTGATACTAGTAATTAACTTAACACTAATCATAACCTATAAGTTATTCCCATTAAGCTTGATAGACATGGGTGTGAAAGCTCAACATAACTCATAAAAGGATAACCAATGTTGAACAAGTTGTAAACTATGTTATATAGGGATATTACATCAACTAGTAACATTATTCAAGATCCCAGGAATAATTGGTACTATTGTATTAGAACATAGGGTAAAACAAGCAAGAGGATGATTACTGATTATAACCCTAATCACTTATAATTGATACTTACAGCTAAACTCATACTAATGGGAATCAAGCTCATGTAAGCTCACTTAGTCGAATTAACATAGTACTCATAAGGCAATAGTAATGGTAATAGTACCAACATCTTACCATTATACAAGTGTTTTAAATCGATCTTATCAAATAAAGCATGTACATATGGGTTTGACTCTTCACATTAAGATAGAGATAAGCTTAAGATTAGTTATGTATTTATACTGATTCCAGCATTCTCTTCACCTTATTCAATGGGAACAAAGCTCTTACATTCTCTAATGATAGTTCTTTAGTATTGATACTTATATCATGTTTATAATATGATAACACTTATAATAACTCTGATCAATGTCACATAACGAATATGAACATACCATACCTTACTCATACCTTATATAACCTTAGAGATAGTCTAAAATCCATGTAATTTATGTAATAACCTCACCTTGTTCACCTCATTGAATGGTATATACTAGTAAGTAAGTAATGATTCTTTAACAACTAAGTCTAATCGGGTAACCAGTGTTTATCCATAACATTTAAGGTCGTGTTCTATGAAGTTTATCTATGTAATGATTTCCATAAAACAGAGTGAATATGATACATAGTACACACATTGGAGCTTGAACTAATTAGATATCATTGCTATCATTTGTTTGATTACCATTGTTTTTATCACAACATCAAACCTTAGATAGTTCATAGTATGATTACACTTGGTGACATGGAATACATGAACATGGTAATGGATAGTCATAGCTTATAGAGCAATCACAGCTTACTATTTACTACTCATGTTATGTTCAAACCTTATTACTACCATACAAGTATCTCAAAGTAATGAGAATAAGCTTAGACATAATAAAAGGTGGTATGTTAGATATTTGGTTGAGTTTAAGCTTAATATGTATGATTGCAACCAATTTGTTTCAACAAGAACGTGTCCCTCCTAGCAAATACAGAACAGGAAAGAAATGGTGTTGTCAGTCTCTTGAAGACAATTTAGCTTTTATCTCCAGTGACTAGTGACTGTAAATTAAAATATTTATGTATGTCCCAAAATTAACCTCCTATGAATGACCAAGGAATTTTTTCTAGGAAGTGAACTCAAGTTAGAGTTCATTGCACAAGGTAATATTCACATAAGTTGAATGACTACAATTCCGACAATCAGATAATCCATTTGAAAATAGCAACCCAAGTCATAAGATTGAAGACATTGAAAAATTATCTGCAATTTTAGATCAATAAATATCAAGTTGTAAAGCATTTATTACAGTTTGGGGTAGTAAACGGGTAGATAGATCCTTATGTACATAGATCTAATAGCTCATACACCATCCAAATCTATAGAAAATCCTCTTCAATTCAATTCATACCCTGTAATTTAATGCATAACGTTTTCTCGTCTCTTGTAATTCACAATTTACAATGTATTTGTTCTACAAGGAAAAGGGATAAAGTGGCTCAAAGTCTTTCTATGCATCACCAGTGAAAAATGGTATGTGTATATTTATCATCGTAAAAATATTATAATTTGTTTTATAATAGTAACGACATTTTATTGAAAGACACTGGGTAATCTTTCATTGTTGCTTGAAGTGTAATTGATACTGAGTAATCCTTTACTATTTCCAAATGGCTAAAGTGTAATCTTCCATAACGATTAAGTGCAAATAATTTATTAGAGTTTGAGTAATATATGATATCTATGTAAAAAAAAAAATCGAAAATTGAATTAAAATCTAAAATCTCTTTATAACGCAAGTGAAAAACTAGTATATATAACTATATATCCTAAAAACCTTAAAATTTGTTCATTATTAGTCCCTGTTGAACGCAAGTAGGGAATCTAGAATTCGATTCACCATTGACTTCCTATTAGTATGCCGTTTGACAAGATATTTGTCTTGGACCTCTAATGTTTGAGATAGAGAACTAAATTTTTGTTTTTTATATAATAAAAAAATGTTATTCTTCTTAATCTGATTGGAGAATAGATTCTAGGTCTTATTGGGCCCTTCACGGTTCTCAACAGTTTATTTTACGCTCTTCCTAATGTCTTCCCTTCCTAATTTTTTATTGGAAATCTTCACACAGATTTTTAGGTGCTTGGAAATCCTCACACAAAGATTTGCATTATATTAATTGCCTAATGTCTTCTTAATGTTTTATTGGAAATCCTTACACATATTTTTAACTACTTGGAAATCCTAACACACAAATATTTGCATTATATTGACTATCAAATCTATCGATCTATGTATTCCATGGATTTAAAAATTGTGGCCACTGGCTACCATGGCTTTAAAAATTGCAGCCATTGTCTCCATCGCATTAACAACACCATCAAACCAAAACCGAAATTGTGGACACTGTCTCCACCGCCATCAAATTGAAACTGAAATTGCGGCCACCATCTCCACTACCATCAAACCGAAACCGAAATTGCGGCCACCATATCCACCACCATCAAACCTAAACCAAAATTGCGGCCACCATCTCCATCGCATTAACAACACCATCAAACCGAAACCAACTGATTGGTGTATTCCAGGGCTTTAAAAATTGTAGCCATTGTCTCCAACACCTTGACAACACCACCTTCATGGCCTTGACAACATTGCCTTCACAAGAGGGTCTCAACAATCACATATCACTCTGCACGAGACAAAGAAGGCAGTAAGGTGGTCGGAAACTTCATACCGCTCTGCACGAGACAGAGAAGGAATTAAGGTGGTGGGAAACTTCAGTGAGGAGGCAACCTAATGGTTAAAGAGGAAGCTTCATGTTGTTGGAGGTGGATCCACACCTGTATCGAGTACCCTTCTATAAAATACCACCTTCTTGCTTATTGGCGACCATAGATATGGACCAAGGGCCTATTCAAGCTTTCTTCTTGGCTAGCCTAGTTCATGTAGCTAGGACTGATTCACTAAGATCAAAATCTCGATCACCATAGCATAGAAAGATTTTGCATGGGCAATAGAGACAATATCCCCGACATCATCCAACGACAGTCCCCAACTACTACTCAATCACTGGGAGCACCCACCCCCTACACGATGTTGTATGGTATGGCGGCCCACCATAGAACTCTCGTCATTCCCCAGTCCTGCTTTCAGGATGCTTGCCCAGGACACCTCACCCAGGAAGGATGGAGTCAATTACATAGCCTTAATAATTTGTTGATAGGATGACTGGACATGAATTGATTTGCATCTCGATGTCCTTCTCTATATGGATTTTTCTTACGATCTGTACTACTTAGAACTTCTCTTACTGATTATGAATTGTATCATCTACATTCCTTATGAACTATGTCTCTTATGTGATTAGTACATTTAACCTCCACATCCATTCCACACATTCCTACCCTTCTCTCATACAAAGTCATTATTTTTTCTTCATCGCATCTTGTGAGTTTGTGCCTCATTTAAAGCTAGGCGCTTGTAAATACAGAAACTTCATTATCTTAATAGAATTAAAAAAATAATGTTTTTTCTTCATCTTGTCACCTGATACCTCATTCAAAACATGCTCATTGAAAATATTGAAACTTCACATTGCGCTACGGCCTAGGCGCACACATTCATGCTTTGAGATATTCCCGACCAGAGAGTTTTTCACTACAAAGCAAGGTGAACTGAATAAGATATGTAGGCATAGCCCTATCATAGTGAGAAAGGTAGATGAATTCACTATGTGAAATAGTTGGACAACTAGAGTCTTGGCTTTCTCCTCCCTAGAATAGTTGTTTCAACATCATAATTACTGGGCTTCGCTCCACTGGGTAGGATGTAGACTGATATAAGGAGGCGTTGTAGGATCTGATATCTCTGGAATGAAATGAAGGGTCACCTGGAGTTGTTCAACGTACAACGTACTCACCATGAAAATACTGAAATCCCCAGCTAGCGATTGTGTTCACACGAGGAGCGTTCTGCATGCCTGCCATCCAACATTGGCATGTAATCATCCTTTGCAGGGTTAGGTCATCTTGCTACCGGGCTTATGTTGCTACGGGGCTTACTATAGTAGTTTACATAGTAATTCCATTCTCTAATTTACATATCAAGTTGCTATTTTCTATTGGAAGTGTATATGGGTGTCTATATGATTGGTCTAAATAGGTTAATTAAGGTTTTGGCCAAGCCGCATACATAAAATCTTGGAGATTGAAACAGATAATACATAATGGCAAAGTGAGATTATACTTATTTTAAAACATATTTTTAACCTGGACTTAATCGTAGTTAATATTAACACATCCAATATCAGCAACCAGAGTAGCCCAAACCAAGCTTGCGATAGTATGAATATGATGTAGAGGTAGTAGAAGTTGTTACTTATTCAGGGACTTTCCATACTTCTAGGACTTACCAAGATTGATTGCGATCAGAGGTATAGCTTCGATGATGCTTATAATTAGAATAATTTTGAGACTTGCGAGTCTTTTCCTTAGACATGGAATACATTGTGACAATGGTGACCTGCGGGCCTAACTAATGGCATGGCACTCGGCTCTGTCCTGGAAATCCTTCTCTCACCAACCGCTAAGGTGGAAGAAACATAGCAATTAGCAAAAAACAAAAAGAAACTCTCGACACAAAACAAAAAATGCTCAGCAAAAGGCTATCCTTCCATGTCTGCCGCCTTGAAACGTACCTGGTAATTTCACTACTGAAAGGTGGCCCTAATGAATGAATGAACATAGCTACTTTCTTGATCCTTTATACCGATGAACATATAGTTCAATTCATAAAGTGATAGGATGGTAAGTCAAGAAATGTGGGCTTGATAAGAGGTAAGGGAGGAGGTAGGAAGATGCATAGTTTGTAAGGTAAGCTCCTCGATAATTTCCTTTGACATGTCCCAGGATTTAGGCTACGCCTAGGCCATACAAGCACTTGTATCACCTTGTACATTATTTTCCGATTTTTGGGAATTCTAATGCGATATATACATAGATAAAGTAAAATAAGCTCTCCCTGAACTCCATAGAATGGCGAGCTATTAAGAGACTTGGGAAAGCAATTCAAACAAGAAAGCAAATTCAGTGAATTGAGAGTTGACTTTGTAGTTGAATGAGTAGCAATACCATTTACAGTTTAACCCGGACTGCCAGTTGCATCTTAAACTTATCCGGTAGGGACTAAGCTGCATGGCAGCCCTTGTTAATAAAGACATTCCATTGAAATATACTAGAATAATTTTTCACTATTGCCAAATCGCTTTAGTGTAATCTTCAACTATTTCCAAATGGCAAGTGTGGGCACCTAATAGATACGATGGTCAAGATATAGACCCACTACTTCTATTTAATTCATTCATATAAAATTTTATGTCTTTTTCTTCGAATTGGAGCATGAATGAAGTGGGCATACCTAGAGTGCATTGGGTGATTAATATTTGAAAACATGGAAGAGATTGTATTTCACAAAGCTATGTGGCCCATGTAAGTTGTTTAAACTTAATTCTTTGTTTAAACTTGATTATAATCCAAAAACACACTAATTAAGCTTTAAAATTGAATTATTTTAAACGAATTATATATAATTTAATATAATTAAGTTGTGATGTAATTAAGCATTTTCTGTAAACTGATTAGATTATTTTAAACTAAGTTTATATATTTTAAACTAATTTTATAATCTAATTAAGCTCCTATGTAATCCAATATCTTTGTTTGTTTAAAATTAGATTATTAAAACTTAATTCAATTCCTCTTTTGTGAAATCTCGGAAAAGTAACCTAATTTTCAAAAATTGATCATTCTTCAAAGCTCTGTGGCCCACGTAAGTTGTTTAAACTTGATTATAATCCAAAAACGCACTAATTAAGCTTTAAAATTGGATTTTTTTTTTTAAGTAAAAAATAGTAGAGCATGTTGTATTAACTTTCCAAAAAAAGGTTAAACCAGAAACACCATGTCTACCAATTGTCTCACCATGTAAGTGGAAATGAGACAGTTGGCTATCTATGCAATCTGTGAGGAAGATAAACTGGTTGCCATTTGTCTTTCCCGAAGGAAACCAAGACAACTAGCAGCCATTGGTCTGAAAAAAATCTTTGAGTCTTAGAGTTACAAAATAATGGCGTTTAGCCATGACTAGCCTGAGGAAAATAGAGAAAAAGACTAAAACTATTAACTATGACATTTACCCAATGGCCTCCCCTTCATCCATGTCGCCCTCGCCATCCTCGTCATCTGCCTTGATTGTCAGCACAAAGGCCTGAGCACATGTCGGGCAGTGTTGTCCTAACTGTGTATTGGAGTAGGCCTCGTAGAGCAGGTCTACTCGTTGGCTTACTAGACTGGTGTGGTGGATTCGGTCCTCCACCAAGCTCCATAGTTCAAATATTAACTTCAGGTGGTCTGGGTGGAGGAGTGGTAGGTGGCCACGCCCTTCCACTTGCATGATAGACAGAGGACGTGGCATAGGAGTGGTGCCACCCTCCCTATCCAGACTAGCCCCTAACACCTTGCCTTCCATACCAATTGTCTCGGCCTCGACTGCATCGTTTTGTTCCAGGTCTTCTATTGGAGGGATCTCTACTGCTCCTATGGTCGGTTCTGCATCCATCTTTTCCGGAATTTCTTCTATGATGTAGCAGGGGGGGAAATTGTCTAATTAGGCTTCTCCTGTGTTGAAGTTGTGATGTTCCTTGAAGGCCTGCTAGGTAGTTTCCCCGAGAAAACATGTCGGCGGGTTCCAGTTGTCTGGGACTATGAAGAGAAGGTGTGCTGGGGGGACTTGAATGGGTTTGTCTGGGATAATTTCTTCAATATAGGCCATGGGAGGCAATTCAGGTATACTAGGTTTTCGGACAAGCTGCGTCCTTGCCATGGACAATGCCCGCTCGAAGTTTTGATGTCTCTTTCTGCGCGCAGCCAAAGCATACCAAGCAGCCCCCCTACGGGGCTTGCCCCATTCCCTTGGAATTTGGAGGTGCCAAGCAGTGGCTCTGGTGGTAATTAGACAATTACAGTTGCACCAGAGCTCAAGGATGCTCCAATGTTGCGGCTTCAGCTCCAAATGAGCCCCTTCCTCTCCAAAATCGAGTAAATTCATTAGGAGTAAAGTGACCAGACCCGCCATTAAGGCCATCCACTGAGTGCTATGTGATTTTGTTCTAATCATGTGCACGAGAAGTCTTGGCTCATCGGCCTAGCTGAACCAGCTTACCCACATCCTTAATGGTGAGGGGATGGGGGCTGATGGCCTATATTTAAGACTCGGCCAAGCATTGTACCACATGGCCCCTCTATGCTAGGTGGCACCCCATCCGGGGTTGGGTAATCTTTGTTCGCAAGGAATTGACAGCAAGTGGAGAGTTTTGTAGCTTCTGAGACATGAGGATCCTGGTAGATGCTTTCCATCTCCATTGTTACCCCTTCATTTTCTAGGAAATCTGCTATATTGTTCGTGTCCCTTTTCACATGGGAGGGTATGATACTGAGATTGGGTCTAAGTAAGGCTCCAAATTCCTCTAGCAGTCCTGATAATATCCAGCTTGGCGAGATTTTCCCTGGATGTTCCCCATGGAGGATCTTAGTAATTAATCAGATGATGATTTGAGAATCCCCTTCCAAAATCATATTGTGGAAGTGGGTGTCAATTGTTGATTGGGTGCCCCGGAGGAGGCCCGTCAGTTTCGCGGCATTGTTTGTGTTTTCTCCAATAAAACCTACTACAAGGCAAAGGATTTGGCCATCTGAGTTTATGAGGGTGGCTCTAAATCCAACTGGTCTTGGATTTCCTTTGGCGGCCCCATCAAAATTTACCTTTATAAATCTTTCTGGAGGAGGGGACCAGGTAATTGGGCTACTTTTTTGGGGATTGCTTGGATTTATCACAGGCTGATTATTCAGGCTAAGCTGCCAATGCTGGAGAATGTACTACTCCTCCAGATCACATTTCATATCCTCTTGCTTCCAATTTTTACTTCGGATTGTTTCCCATATGATCTTGCATATTTGTCCCCGTACTAGTTCTGGAGTGGATGCCTTGGAGTGGAAGATACTTTTGTTTTGTTCCTTCCAGATTTTCTAGAGAGTGAATCCTGGGAGTAGAAGCCAAATGAGGGAAATAATGGGATTTTAAAAATATAGAAAGTCCCAATTTTCTATTGTATCCCTGATATTGGTCCTGTTCTAACTCATCCTACGCATTGTTTGAGCCCCTTGGTCCCATATCCCCTGGATGAAAGGACATATGTTGAAGAGATGTTCCAGAGTTTCCTCTTGTTGTTGACATAAGGGGCAGATTGATGGTCCAATGAAGCCTCTTTTCTGGAGATTATCCCAAGTGAGGATATGGTTGTGGATGGTGAGCCATAGAAACGTTGATACCTTCGGTTAGAGGAAGGGGCTCCAAACCTTGTTCCAGATATTCTCCTTGTCATGACTCTAGTGATTACCTTGCAAATAGTAGGCTTCTTTGACTAAAAAGTTACCTGTAGTGGAGTGCCCCCATCTAAGAATTTCTGGGCCTTCTTGCTTGGGGATTTTCCTATGGCTGGCATAGTGTTGCCAGGCGAGAAGGTTCGATTTTTTTGGGATCTGTAGCTCCTGGGTGGAAGTCTTCCATTGTCACCAAGGTAGAGGTCTATTTCTCAGTCGCCAAAATTCCTTTACATATTGAGGGGTGTATGTGTGAAGCAATTGCCTGAGGGGGCTTAGCTCCTCTATCTGATCTAGAGGTTTTTGTTGTTGCCACGATACCTTCCAGAAAAGTTCACTTTATCCATTCCGGATCTCCCAGAAGGCATGTTTTTGAACTAGCTCTCTATTTTTCCAGGCTGTATTCCAGATGTTGGATCCCTGAATCTAGTCGTTGTGACGGATGAGTTTTTCTACACTTGTGTTTGGAGCATACTTTTGTTTCCAAAGTTGTGCCCATAGCACAATGGGGGCCTTTAACCATCTCCACCACATTTTAGTTCCCATGACTTGGTTGAGTTTCCCTGGGTCTCGCAATCCCAGTCCTCCCCGCGCTTTAGGCTTGTAGAGCTTGTCCCATCCTATTAATGCCCACTTCTTGTTTGACTGGTGACCATGCCATAGGAAGTTTCTCTAGAGGTTTCAGATGGCCCTGATGAACTGTTTAGGCACTGCCAAAGCTATGAAAAGGTAGGTAGGCGGGGTTTGCAGAACTAACTTGAGAAACACCAGCCTTGATGCAATGTTGAGAGGCATAAAGGTCCAATTGTTAACCTTATTAGAGATGGAGAGAAGCAGGTTGTCCAAGGAAATGGATCATGTTGGAGCTCCTGTGAGGCGAATGCCAAGGTATTTGGATGGAAGGGAGATCTTGGGTATGCCCAGGAGTCTTGAGATGTGATTTTGAACCCCTATCGGAGTGTTGAAAAAGTAGAGTTTGGATTTTTCAAGGTTGAGGGCCATGCCTGAAGCTTCTACAAAGTCAGAGAGAATGGAGGTGATTTTGATGGCTTCTCATGTAGTGGGGGTATTCAATAGGAGGGTGCCATTGACGAATTGGCTAAGAGAGGGTGTTGGCTGAATATTATGCAAGGGTAGGCCTTTAAGGGTGCCTTCCAGTATCGTTGTCTTGATGTAACACCCTAGAACTTCCGCCATGAGGATGAAGAGGAAGGGAGAAAGAGGGTCCCCTTGTCTTATTCCCTTGGAGGGAGTGAAGGGATGGGAGGGTACCCTGTTTACCAGGATGGAAAAAAAGGCTGACGAGTTTAGTTTCATGATCCAATCTACCCAGTGATGATCGAAGCCAAAGGCATCGAGCATAGAGCGGAGGTACTACCAGCTGACTCTATCAAAAGCTTTTGAAAGATCAAGTTTAATAAGCATACCTGGGGTTTTAGTCATCTTGAGAGAGTGGATTACTGCATGATCCAGAATGATGTTGTCCATGATTTGTCGTCCCTCTACATAGCCTGATTGTTCCTTGGAGATGATGAAGGGAAAGATTGGCTTAAGATGTGTAGCAATCACCTTTGTAATGATTTTGTATATGACATTGCAGAGTGTGATTGGTCTGTATTGCTTGGGATGGATAACCCTTTCCTCCTTCATAATTAGAGTGAGGAAAGTTGCATTGAGGGTTTTTAATACTTGGTCGAAGGTTCGCGATTTCTCCACAACCTACCTCACCTCTTCCTTGATTAGATCCCAGCAATGGTGGAAGAAGTCAGTGGTGAAACTGTCTAGGTTGGGTGCCTTGTCTGGTGGCATTTCTTTAACTGCCTGATCCACTTCTTCCTGAGTAATGGGTCTCATTAGTGCTTCATTCTATTCTGGAGTCACAAGGGAGGGTATGTGCCCTGCTATCCTTTGAATTGTTGGTGTTTTGTCCTCATTGGTTTCCGTTAGGAGATATTTGTAGTGGGTGTTAATTTCTTCAGTAATTTGGTTGTGTTCCCTGATTGGGTTTCCTTGGGCATCTTCCAGATGTGTTATTCGATTGATGTATCAATGGTGCATCATGGCTCTATGGAAGAATTTTGTGTTCCTCTCGCCCTCTTTGAGCCACTGAACTCTAGATTTCTATCACCATAGTATTTCCTCTTGATTTTTCCTTTCCTCTAAACTTGCTTGGAGCTCTGCTTCCTCCTTCATTAGGTTTGTTGTTCTAGTCCCTGAAATGAAGATTTCCTATAGTTCTACTAGCCTATTTTCGATAGCCTGTATGTTTTGAAATATGTTTCCAAAAGTTTGCTTGTTCCATAGCTTTAGTGAGTTTTTGAAGTTTTTAAGACGCTATTGGAATTTGTACATGCAGGTACCATGGTCTATTTCCGCTTAGGCCCACCAAGACTTTGCAAGATGATGGAATTCAGGGTGTGATAGCCAGAATTTCTCAAATCGAAAGGGTTTGTGTTGTGGCACGATGCCTGTTTCTAGGCAGAAGGCGACCGACCAATGGTTTGAGCCTGCCCTTGGAAGAATGAGGCTCTCCATGCTTGGATCTCGTTCTAGTAATTCTTCCGCTATGAGGAAGTGATCCAGATGGCAGGCCACCTACTGGTGCCCCATTCTGCGGTTGGACCAGGTGAAAGTTCCATTGCGGTTCTCTATGTCTATTATATTTAGTGAGTCTATGAGGGTTTTGAACTTACCGGCTCCAGTCACTTAGTTCCACCTTTTTTCTCCTCTAGCATCAAGATCATATTGAAGTCGCCGCCTAGGATCCAGTTGGGCATACACAGCAGGGTTTTGATATGAGTTATTCGCTTCATGAGACTATCCTTGTCCTGCTGACTCTAAGGTCTGTAGACATTTGTGATGTAGCCTTCCTGAGCTGACCCTGTGATCATGAAGTGGGCAGTAATCGTGCCCAAGGTAGAGAAGGGTTCGCTTAGGGTGACAGTATTGGGGTTCCATAAGATGGCTAATCCTTTTGACGCTCCGCTGGAGTCGATTTGTATGGATTCACATCCATGCCAGGTTCTTTGGAATATGATTTATGCTTCCTGACCTGCATATTTTGTCTCTTGTAGTAGCAGGATGTCTGGATTTTCTGCTCAGATCGAGTCTCGTAAGATCCTTTGTTTGGCTCTACCATTAAGTCCCCTAATGTTCCAGGTGATGATCTTCATCATAAGGTTTGTTGGGTTGTGTGGAGGTATCCCTCCGAGAGATTTTGGATCTGCCCAGAATTGAGCATGAGATTTCATGCCTCCTTGATAAGATGATGGGATGACTTTCGTCCTCTTCTTTTGTTTTCTTAGGGTATCTTCTTTGAGTCTGAGCTTGGATCTGTGGCTATACCCAGCCTGGTTGTGGATCCTACCATGGATTCCATAAAAACTTTATGGACTTTGCAGAGCTACTCTTCGGGGAGGGCTTGTTAATCCTTTTGATTTAGAGCTTCTTCTAGTTTTTCTAGATCTATGCCTGCTAGGTCATGGTCTTCCAACTGCATGTGGATGTCTGTGTCCATGGCGTCACGCTCTTCTGGCTTGGCCTCATTGGTTTGGATCGATGAAGGTGTAGATTGGTTCTTCCCTTTTGCCTGTTGTTTTTTTGTGTGCGGGTCTTGGATTTCTTCATCTTCCGGTAGCTGGTTTAGGATATCATATGAGTTTTTGGTCAGGATAGTGGTCTTGGGATCTGGCTGCTATTTCTTTGGAGGGTTTCTCTTCCTTCTTGTGACCATAGTGAATCCATCTTTATTCTTGGCCTCGCTGGCTTTGGTTTCTTGGATATTCAGTGGACAATCCCTAAAAAGGTGGCCATGTTCATGACACTTCCGGCAACGAAAAGGAATGTGTTTGTAATCCAGCATTTGTTGCCAGTCTTCGTCTTGATATTCCAGAGTGACACATCCTGGAAGAGATTTAGAGATGTCCATGTATACACAGATTCGGGAATATGAGGTGTATTTTCTTTGCCTTGTGGCCTCTGAAGCTTTGACATAGTGACCTACTATGTTTCCTATTCCCATAAGGATTTCCTCCAACCAAAACTCCTGGGGTAGAGAGTAAAGTTGGATCCAGACTGGAGCCATTGTAAATCCTTCCTTGTCTAGACTGAATCTGTCTGTCCAGAAGTGTAGGAAAATCCCAACCGAGTTGTAGAAGTATGGTCCATTTTCAAAAATTATGTCCTTATCCTCCAGTTTGTATAGGATGATTGTGAAAAATCCTTTGGAGCTTAGCTGGATTTCATAATCTCATTTAGATTTCCACTAGTGCTTGATCCAGCGGGTTAGGTCAAGTTTGGATGGTCGTAGTCCCAAGAACTTGCCTATGAGGGCATGCTCGCGCATGAACTGAGTTTGTTCGCCCACCCTTATTGAGGTGATGATATATATTAGGGGTTTCTCCGATTGCAAGATGCATTTTCCCTTCTCCCAGCCTCGAGGCTCTTTTGGATGGGACATACCTGCTTCCACGTCCATCTATTTTCGTAGCCCTTGTTCTTTGGCTAGGAGTTGGTCTCATAGCTATAGCGGTGGCTTGAAGGAGGGACGCTTCGCTCTTGTGCCCGCCATGTCATTGGCGGTTACATTTTTGTACGAGGGGGGTTTCCCCCCCTCCACTGGACTCATTCTGATTGATCAGCCTTGGGGCATGCCTGTTACAGATCATAGCAGATGGAAGGTATTGTGGCAGAGATTTTAGGTCATGCAGCAGGTGTGCAGGGGAAGCGTTGCAGAGTGCTAGGGTTTCAGCTAAAATTGGATTATTTTGAACAAATATCATATAATCTAATTAAGTTGTGATGTAATTAAGAGTGTTTTCTATAAACTAATTAGATTATTGTAAACTAAGTTTATGTATTTTAAACCAATTTTATAATCTAATTAAGTTGTGATGTGGTTAAATATCTTTATTTGTTTAAAATTGGATTATTAAAGCTTAATTCAATTCTTTCTTTATTCTCTGTGCAATATTGGAAAAATAACCTAATTTTGAAAACCGAATCGTTCTTCAAGCAGACAGTCGAAATAAAGTCCACACTAGACCTAAAGTGCATATTCATAGTAGTAGACCTAGTGTGCATTGACAAAGCTCTGTGGGTAATTTGTTTAAACTTATTTCTTTGTTTAAACTTGATTATAATCCAAAAACTCATTAATTAAGCTTTAAAATTGGATTATTTTAAACTAATTACATATAATTTAATTAAATTGTTATGTAATTAATCATTTTCTGTAAACTAATTAGATTATTGTAAACTAATTAAATTATTTTAAAATAATTTTATAATCTAATTAAGTTGTGATGTAATCCTTTCTTTGTTTAAAATTGGATTATTAAATCTTAATTCATATCCTGCATTCTTCTTTGTGCAATCTTGGAAAAATAACCTAATTTTCAAAACCTAATCATTCTTCAAGAAGGCAGTCGAAATAAACCCTAGGGGTTGACTCCTGCAAATGGAATGCTTTGTAGGAATATATGATAGGATGAATTCTTGTCTCAGAGAAAATGAGCTTACGTCTTTGTTATTCTGGTTATAAATCGTGCCTAGATTATAAACGACGTCGCTTCGTTCTTGGCTATTCTTGAATGTGGTCATGAAAATTGTTTCCCTTAATCGAGTTGGGGGTATGCTAGTATAATACACTGTTGTTTCACCTACATCATGGCTATCCTCCTCTCACTGCCACACACAAGACAATGAAGGCACGAATGAATGAATGTCGTAGAAAATTGTAAGTTTTTAACATTAACTGAAAATATCACAATTCAAGTCTAGGGTTGGAAATGGAAAATGAAATAGTTCTTCAAATTTAACGATTTTAATAATTGCATTATCCATTTTATCATTTTAAAACAAAAATTGAGGATTATGAAAAATTTAACCATATTTAGAAATTTACCTCTCAAGTTCCATTTATGAAGGAAGTCACATGACTTGTTAAATTACCTAAAGAACCAAGACCAGCCATAACATACCGAAGCCCAAATGAGCCCTGGCCTAACACATCAGTACTATCATTGTACTAGTCTTAACATTTTTAATAAAAAATGATGAGGATTATGAAAAAATTTAACCATGTGACTGGTAGTTGCAGCTAAGGGAGATTCAAACAACTAACCTGAGAACGAGAGTGTATAATTGAACCTCCTTGCATCAATAGAAGATAGAAGGATGGAACAACGATTTAGAACCTATAACACTAGAGCATAGATCCTGTAACACCAAAGCAGGAAAGGAACATGGGAGCTAGAGTGCTAGCAGGGGAGTTCAGAGTGAGGCGTGCAGGAGAATTCGAACGTAGGGAGAGGCAGGGTGGTGGTTCATTAATTTCACATCACCAAACTCCCTACAGCCAGTAGAGGAAGGCAGTGCCATAATAGACAGGAGAAAACTTTAACATAGTTAAAGTAGCTAACAAATATGTGAACATGGATAGTGGGAGACGAGTTTGCTGACCGACTGGTTTGTTGGAGATGTGATGTTCTATGATGGTCGAAAAACCTAAAATGTAGAATTTTTAGATTACTCCTCTTTTGATAGCTTGGATGGCCCACATAAGGCCTCCTATGAAACTCATCCATTATTAACTTCCTTATCTCAGCTAAGTCAGGGATGTACAATCTGTTATTATACATCAACAACTCATTTTCGGTGAGCTAATATCCCTTGTAGCTCAATCTTCCTAGCTCCTTCTCTAGACTGTCCTTTATCAACTTGAAATGTTTGTCATGTTGTAGAACAAATTTGATCCTCTATTTTATATCAGATTCACACACATTGATTATTGCTAAGTGTATCGCTTGCAGACTTCTACTAAATGCATTTGTCACTCAATTTTTATTTCCCTTAATGTGTCTAATCTCAAAATCAAACTCACTGATAAGTGCCATCCACCTGGCCTTTATGGACTTTAGATGTGGCTGGTCAAATAGATTTTATCCCATAGTGATCTATCATCAATATGAATCTTCTCTCAATCAAGTAATCTCTCCACATTTTCAAAGCATGCATAATGGCTGCAAGCTCTAAGTCATGAGTAACATAATGTTTCTCATGCTCATTCAACTTTCTTGACTCATAACAAATTGCATGTCCTTCTTGCATGAGGATGTAGTATTCTAGATATAAAATAGTATGCAAAACAAAAATATTTTAGCTAGAAATTGAAGAGAAGCAATGATATAATCAAAACAATACCAAAATAATACCAAAATAACATCTGAAATAGCACTTTGATTACTAAAAGAAATGTTTGCTTGCCTCTTCAAGGGGGAAACCTCTAGGAGATAAAATCTCTATTACAATAATATCCAAGACAATATTTCTCATACCCTCTACTTCTATTTATACTCTGACTATCCAAAAGAACAATCTAGAGGAAGATCCTTCTAGAAGCAGAAGCTTCTATTAGGTCTTCTTACATTTGACTTATTCTTCCTTATTGTTAGGCCTTAGTAATATTGGCCTTTATTGCATGGAATTATATTATTCTACGTATGTGAGGGGTTAGGGAGGTTAGGTCCCTAACATGCCCTCCCCCTTGAAGAAAAGTCGTATCCCCAATGTTTCAGATGAGGGAATTGTTGTAGAATGGTGGTTGGCTCCCAGGTGGCATCTTTCCATTGGACTAACACTTCCTGGATGGTGCGCTAACGGAGACGACTCTCTCTATGGGCCAAGATTTCTTGTGGCTGCAACCATATGGAACCTTCTTCATCCAACTCAGGGAGACTAGTTTGAGTTTGGCACTTAGTTCCAATCACCTTCTTTAAGCAAGAAACATGAAAAACGGGATGGAGCTTCGACTAACTAGGTAGAGCTAACTGATAGGCCATCGATCCCACATGCTTGAGCATTGTATAAGGACCATAAAATTCGGTGCAAGTTTCTGACAGTGTTGAGCTTTGAGTGAAGTATGCTTATAAGGTTGTAGTTGAACAAAAGAGGTCTGGAGGGGTGGGTGGGATCATGGAGAAAAAAGGGTGTCAAATGATAGGTACCACTATGATCAGGGAGAAAAGGGGGATCCAAAGGGATAGGAGCCAAATAAGGGTGTCGAAGATGGGTCGGGTCCACAAAAAAAGTTTTTGTTAAAAATGATAGGTATCAAGGGAATCGAGGCAAAGAGAGGAACCCAGTGGGATAGGTCCCAAATAAGTGTGCTAGCAGGACCACTATGCTCTTTGTTTTACTCCTATGGAGTTATAACCCGGCCTAAATAATATCTTAGTGACGAAATGCCCAAATTCTTAACAGGAAGAAATGTGTAGTAATTTCGCAACCAAGATGTAGAAGACACAGTTGTGCGGCAATAGATCTTGTATTTTCTATTTTTTTTTCATTTTCGTCTCCAAGGGTAGGATATTTAGGATTTCTGTAGACAAGGGTTTGCCCTGTGCTATAGCTCTCTGATATACATGTGAGGTCCAACAATAGTACTCAGCCCAATATCTTAGGGCATCAACTAAGGAAGCTAGACCATTCCCTTAGCCGTACTACCCAACTACCCAGGTACTAGAGAGTATCTTCCCAAGTGTTATTCTTGGTGGAACTATAGCAGTCAAACGGTTGATCGGTTTATCTTTGATCGGTATACAAGTGTGGTCTAAGGGTGGCCAATAGATGTGTGCATAGGTACCACTTGTATTTCCTACATGTATGACTCCTCGACCGTAGGTTTATGCGCGTAACAACATATCTATGTAGCTTTAAGACGTAGAAATACGTCTCTACCCTGAAAAAGAAAAAATTAACCCTCAAATTTCTGTCGAGGAAGGTGCTATGATACCACTTGTAGTATTCTAGATATAAAATAGTATGCAGAATAGAAATATTTTAGCTATAAATGGCAAAGAAGCAATGATATAATCAAAATAATACCAGAATAACACTATAAAGAGCACTTTGATTATTGGTAGCAATGTTCACTTGCCTCTTGGAGGGGGAAACCTGCAGCAGAGAAGAGTTATATTACGATAATATCCAAGACAAAATTTCTTCATACCCTCTACTTATATTTATACTCTATATATCCAAAAGAACAATCTAGAGGAAGATCATTCTAGAAGCGGAAGCTTCTATTAGGTCTTCTTACATTTGACTTATTCTTCCTTATTGCTAGGCCTTATTAATATTGGCCTTTATTACATGGAATTATAATATTCTACCTATGTGATGGGTTAGGGAGGTTAGGTCCCTAACAAAGGACTCCACAAGTCCTTCCTTGCAAGCATCTATACAAACTATGAAATATTTTTCATGGTCTATAATTTTTAGGACATCGAAATTAGCCAAGAGATGTTTCAGCTGTTGAAATTTGGTCTCATGTGATGGGGTGACCAATATCAGTGAACCCATTAATAAACCTCCTATAATATCTGTCCAACCCCATAAATGATATTACCTTAGATACATTTCTAGGGGTTGGCCAATCCATGGTGGCCTTGATCTTTTCTGGATCTACTGACACTCCATCTTCTAAGATTATGTGACCCAAATACTAGATATGCTTTTGGAAGAAATCACATTTGTTGTACTTATCATACAATTTTTGTTCCCTCGGAATTTGTAGAACCAATATAAGGTGTTCCTCATGTTCTTCCTTGGTTCTGGAATAAATTAAAATGTCATCAATAAACATGAGGAAAAACTTGTCCAAATACTTGTTGAGAATATTGTCCATCAAACACATAAACATGGTCAATGCATTAGTAAGCCCGAATGGCACCACCACAAACTCACAGTGTCCCTACCTTGTTATAAAAGAATTTTTATGGATGCCTTCATCCTTAATTATAAATTGATGGTATCCATACCTCAAGTCTATTTTAGAAAATATTGTCTCTCCTCTTAGCTAATAAAAAAGATCATCAATTATGGGTAGCAGGTATTTATTCTTGAAGGTCATTTTATTTAATTGTGTGTATTCAATACATAGTTGCATTATACCATATTTCTTATTTACAAACAATACGCGTGCTCCCCATGGGAACACACTTGGTTTATTATACCCTCTTTCCAACATCTCTTTTATTTCATTTTTAATTCCACCAACTCAGGTGGGCTCATCCTATAAGGCATCTTATATGCCAATACTGCTCCAAGTACTAGTTCTATGGAAAAATAAATGTCTCTCTTAGGAGGTAATCTGGGTACCTCCTCTGGAAACACATCTCTAAACTCGTACAACATCGGGTGGTCTTCCATTTTAATCTTGTTGCTTTCTATTGAATTTAACATTGTATTCATATAATGGAAACCATTTTCTGTTAATTACTTCTTGAGTTGGAATGTTGATATTTTCCTCACTTATACATGCTTTTGGATGCCTTATAGCACCCTCGTGTTTCCTTCATCATCTTCACACTCCAAGGTCTTATTAAAAAAATATCATTTTACTTTATGGGAAGCCAACCAATCCATGCCTATCAACATGTAATATGACACCAAAGGTAGAATATTCAAGGTTACATGTGTATGCAGTCCATTCATTTCAAATGGGATGGATTCAATCACCTATGTCACCTTTCACTTGGTTCATCTGTCTAGTGAACCAACCATGATTTTGCATGTTTCCTTCTCTGAAGGCACATGCTTCAACAACTTGGGGTGAAATATAGCTAAGGCTAGAAATAGGGTCAATTAAAATTGAAATGGGTCATTTGGAAATTATACCTTCCTGCTCCACCATTGAAGCTTGGTGGTCTGCATGTTGATTCTCGATAGTTGCATAAATTCATGGAACATTCTTGGATACATCATTGATTGTAGTAGCCTCTTGAATGTTGTACACTCTCTTGTTTCCATGTTTCCTATCATGAGGTCAATCTTAATAAATATGCCTCTCCACAACCCCAATATTGTAGAGGTCCTTTCTTCGGTTCTTCCACTTTCTCCTTCTTTTTCTCTATAGGAATGTTCTCACTTTGAGAGGGAAATTTTTACTAGTGCACACTTCTAGTGGGATAACTTGACCGAGCACCTCTTTTTGGATTCTTATATTGGGATGGTTTAAATCCCTTCTTTTGGAATCCAGAATTATCCTTCTTTTTCCAGTCCTTAAGAAGCTCCTTCCTATGCTTAGATTGATCATAACAACATTTGGACTTTCTAATGGTGTCCTCTAGTGTCTTCGATTCATCAAACTCAATTCTATCCTAATAGGACTGTGGTAATCTTCTAAGAAAGCATTGTATTCTCACTTTCTCTTCCTTAAGATTAGGGACATATCTCAGTAACTCTAAAATTATTTTTGCATAAGAATCCATGGAAAGGTGTCCTAACTTATGTTCATGGAATTCCTTGATATTACCATCATAGTAATTTTTTGATAGGTACGTCTTCTTGAAATATTTTTTAAACTATTTCCAAGTTATCTTACTCTCCTTTACTCCCTTGACATTCTTGAGATAAGATCCTCCATTAAAATTAAATATGGCTACCTTTTCCTTCATATTTTCTAAGTAATTATGCACTTGGAAATACTTCTTTAATCCTCGCAGCCAAGCTTCTACCTCTTCCCCCTTCTTGACTTCTCCATCAAAATTAGGTGGCTTTGTTTTTTTCAATTCTTATATTAGGGAACTTTGGGAATGTCTCTTCTTCTTCTTCTTTGGAACACTTGACCCAGTCTCATTATTGGACAACTCTTTTGTAGTGGTCCTTTCATTACATGATTTTGTTGAAGAACCTATTTTGCTTTTATGCCTCTTGGCACTTCTGGGCCTCTTCCTTGAGGAACTCTTTCTTTTGTTGATATGTGTTGGCCCATGATTTTGAATTTACGATGGGCTCTGCCACTTGTCATATTGTTGTCTTCCTGCATTGTTGGCAACTGGTCCTTGTTGCAGGAGCTTTTGAATTTCAGACAAACTTTGCAATAATATTGCATTGAAATTTGTATGTTTCTCTTATGCTGTAATGAGATTTTCATTGCCATCCCTGTAACTTCTCAATTCAGCCTTCATGATTTTCAAGGTTTCCACTAGATCTATAGGAGTCTCTCTAGCCCTCCTATCATCAAATTCCTCATCTTTGAAATGTGAGGTCTCTTCCAGTGTCTAGTTGTGCTAGACTCTTACTTGTTCTTCTTCCCTTCGCAATGCATTCTATGTTCTAAAACATCAAACCATCATTAGAAAATCATAATTCAAATTATATTTGAAATGGTTCTTAGCCTCATTAAGGCTTCAATATGACTTAATAGTCCCAAAACCAATACTTTGTCTTTGCTACCAATTATACTCAGAAATTGATGTCAGCACATATCAACGTAAATAAGTTATCAATGGGGAAAAGACACAAATTTTAGTTATACATGATATCATGTAGTCATATGAGAATTGAAATAAATAAATGGGTTTCTAAATACATCATAGTACAACATGCTCATCATGGCTTCTACAATTTAAATCTTTATGGTGAGTTTCTATCCCATTCAATCCTAGAGTTTGAACTTTGCTCTAATACCAATCTATAGCACACTTGACCCCCTAATACCATACTTAGGCTGCTGGGATGTCAAAATTTCCTCATTCAATTCCAACCTCTTTCTCTATTCTAAGCCCTTAATCAAATTCTTCCCTTCAAGAGCTTTCTAACGACTATAAACATGTTAAATTCCAAGTTTGGGATCAACAATTATGGCCTCTTAAAGCTTATAGATCAATCTGCCCGCTATCCACTTCATGTCCATGTGGAATCCATGCCATATAAGATAATTGGAAGGGTAAGGATGTGTGATGAGGTGGCAGTGACGAGCCATATGACATGTCATGAACTGGGTTTAAATTCAAGGTAAACCTCAATGAAAAATTCAACGTGGGATTTCACAACATTGGGTGATCATACCTAATCAAGATCGACAGTCTCCATCTACTCAGGCTTGGATATCAATGATAGACACTTGGTCATACTATCCCATTCAATATGCAAGCCATGCTACCCAAACACCAACCTTCCAAACAATTTCCCCTGAACACCCTATTTCCAACAAGACCAACGGTTGTGATTGATACAAATCAACGGATGGGATATCTGCAATCTTATCAAACCACATGGTATTTAATAGATACTCCCACACCCCAAGTGATCCAAAAAACAATATATACGATGATCTATAGTCTATATTCACTCATATTTTTGAACCCACACAGTTCTTGACAAATTCTCCTAGCACAAACTAATATGATGGTCACATTTGAATCAATCGAATGACCCATATCCTTTCAGTATAGAAAGGTGTGTGACCTTTATTCAGTTGAATGCACTCACTCAAGATCACATCTCTATTGTAACTAGATTTCTGATTAGACCCTTCTGAGCAAAGGGTTCTTCAGCAGATCCAACAACCATCGGCCCTCTGATCCAATGGTCTAGATCTCTATGGGTTTTCAAATTAGTGAAATAGTTAATGGCTCAACCAAAAGTATGACAGGTTTTCAACTAGACCGGGTCCATAGTGAAATTGATGGCTCAGATCTCATCGATCTAGCCCTACAATAAATCAACAGCTCTAGCCCACTCAGGTTTCCGCCTTCGGATTTTTCCCTATCAGGAAACTAATCACGCCAACTTCACGGATCCTTTCAAATTCTACATTCTGACTAGATTAACAGACAGGGTCCAGGACAAGATCTATGGTCCATATATTCTCAGTTTGGATCCACAACATATCGATGGCTCTCGCCTACTTGGGCTCGCACATTCCGTAAATTATTTCAGACTCAAGATTAGGCATGTCCTAAGGTTCTTCTGATTTCCAATCTCCAATGAAGGGTCAATATTTACTCTCGATTTCATATGTATGGTATGAAATCCTCCAGAATGATATGTTGGAAAACAAAAGGGTGGACTTCAAGTCCCAACATGGAATTTTCCCTTACTCGGGAAGAAAAAATCAGGGAAAGGACTTCACTCCTGAGATGAATAAACTCATCACCTCTAGCCCATGGTTAATAGGGATTCCATTCCATGGTTTCAGGGTGTCAACTTGTGCACTTAACACAAAGAGGTAATACCTACCAATAACCCAAAAACAAGGTTTTATATCCTACAAAATTTCCATTCAAAGCACAAAGATGTTATCACATCACAGGCCCCAAAATCGGGCTACTCACATATGAAACAAATGGATATTTTCCCTTTTGACGTAATGCTCAATAAATAAACAAGATTTAGACTCAAATTTCATTCATCATATTAAAATCCCTTTCAACATTAAAATGCAAGGGTTAACAATAATTTATAAAATGTTTATAAAGAACACTGTGAACACTTATATGTCTCAAAATAACAGTCATCCAATCAACTGACTAAGGGTGAAGTCCTTTCCACTTGATCATATACCTTGTTGCATTTACACTCTCTACAACATGTCAGCCCTCTACCAGGCCATGATACCACCAGGGAACCTCAAAGGATATCTCATAGGTTCTGGATCTAATCGTGAAGGATACACTCCTTCACTAACAGGAAACAATGGAAATTCCCTTTACCCATTGATTCCAGGGCCACCATGACCTTCCCAAGTGTCTTCCCAACTATATTTATTCTTCATAAGAGAGTCCCTTCACTGCTATATATTTCCTCAGTCCCCTTTCCTTACCAGTGTTGGTTTCTTTCCAACAAGCACCAACTCGCATCCCTCTCTAATCAAGTCTAAGTCTGGGTATTCTCTGTTCCAAATTCAACCTCCAGTTCGTTGGGTAAGAGATCCACGTGGATCTCAATGGCCATCCACCTTCTCTACTGAATCAAAAATTTTGATAGTGTGATTTTGATAAACCATGATATTCACCCTTTTGACGGGGAATGTAATGTAATGTAATGCCTACAATGTCAATGCACCATATCCCATTAGAACTCTGCAATTAAGCATGCTTGGGCTAGAGTAGTATTGGGATGGGTTACTTCCCGGGAAGTCCTAGTTTTTTACATGCCTATGGAATTTTGTAAATTTAGACCAATTTATCCGACATGCATCATGGGAATTATTCTCCTCTTACTCTCTCATATAGAATTGAGGTGAAGGAGATCCTTAAGCATGCAATGGAGTGTGAAGTAAATCTTGTTGTGAATGAAGCATAGCCAACATCTCTTTCTCTTCAGAGATAAGCTACCCCATTCTAGACATTTTTTGTTCTATAGTGTTATGTTATTTTATTCATTAATAGAAGTTGGGTTTCACTGTATTTTTTTTCTACTATGTTTTCCTTTGTATCTCATTTATTTTTCAACAAAATCTAGATTAGTGGTATCAGAACAGTCTTTTCCTTGTTGTTTCTCAGAGCATGTCCCTAACAAGGTCGGGTGATAGAGAGTTGGGTCTCAAGCTAGCTTTGCTTGAGGAGAACCACGCTTGCCAGCCCAAGCGACCTCCCATGGCAGAAGAAAAGAGAGATGATGGAGTAAGAGATCCTTTCAAGACATTGATCTAGGAATCCCTCGTGTGACAGAGGAACGAGATGATGGACAATTTTTCTCAGATCCTTCCACAACTACCGATGGTGGCCAAGGAATCTTTAACAAGAAGCCATTTCAGAGGTGCAACACTCTTCAAGGTACAATTCAATTTTGATATCCCCTTATTTGAAGGCTAGATATATGTAGATGCTCTAGAAAAATGGTTGAATTTTCTAGAAGTTTATTACTCTGTCCAAAAAAATTCTAATAGCGAAAATATCGCCTTCCTTCTCCTTAAATTCCTTCCCCGTGTTAGAGCTTGGTGGGAAGGTTACTAGGAGAGGTGCATCGCAAATGAATTTGTTATCCCTCAAGATGTTCCAGGTTGTTATTGGAATGATGCTGAGGCACCCAGGGGCTAAGACTCAAGGTGAGTCTTCAAGCCATTTTGCAGTAAAGTAATTGTACAATATTTGAGAAGTTTTTCCCTCTCTCTTTCTTGAAATTATAGGACCTCAAACAATCTCATCTCAGATGAAAAATTCTCTCAACTCTCATAGGAATATCTCTATGAGGGTTTTAGAAAATCAAGTTTTAAAGGAGAATGAAATGGTGATTTAGAAGAAAAACAAGATAAACATACAAGGAACTGTTGAGAATGAATCTTGTAGCTTATGGGATAAGAGAAATGTGTTGATAAATTAAGAATTCAACATCTCTAACAGGTGCATACGGATCAATAAAAACATGCTTCAAATAGTTAACATATTCATACATTCAAATACATGGAGGTACCCTCTGCATATCATTTAAATGCACAAAGAAATGACAAGAAATGGTCATGCATTAAGAGGAAATCATGTATATGCCATAACTAGACATCATACAATACTAACAATGAATATGGTGAGTAGTTTGTTGTTTGAGATTTTATAAATCAAGTCTGATATAAGAAAAGAAAAAATGGGAGGATATGCTTTACGAGAACACAAACACTATAAGAAAAGGAATTACAAACTGAAACATAATGCAGGGGATGAATCTTTGGTTGTATGTTATATTTACCATCTATATGTGCTCAAGGTATATGATCAAACAACTATGGTTATAAGAAACTCTTCAATTCCCCAAAGCGCCAATGCTAGCAACGAGCACCTTTATTGTCTTTTATTCCTCTAGCTCATGCACTAAACTACTTCTTGAAACCACTTCCATCTTCTTGAAACTACTTACTACTTCTTGATTCTTGAATGGTTTCCCCCTTGGGTGAAATTTTAAAAACTACTTTTTCCTGCTAAAATTTGTTATACTAAGATTGTGGGGCAGCTGGAAACTTGTCAAACAAAATATATTTCAATTTTGTCCCTCAAGGTCCCCTCCAATAATTTTTTTCTTTTGGTTGGGTGCTCAAAATCAGATTTGCAAAAATTGTGAAACTCAGCCATTGTCAAATCAGTCTCAGGGAGTAATATCAGTCGTTGATCTGGCAATGGCCTAGCTTTATCAGGTCATCTTTATGGCACACAAAGCTTGAGCACCAAGATCGAATCTGGATTGTTTATCAGTGGCTCCCCATCGAAGCGATCAAGAGTTAAGTCCTTAATAGGACTCCGACAAAGGAGACTTCAAGTTGATGTTAACCTAGACACATGGTGCCTTTATATTGGCCCACGATGGAATTGATGTGGTAGGAAGGAGGGACACATGTCACCCATTTTTTATATGTTTCTTGTGCATCTGGTGGGTTCCAAATGTCCACATGGTGATCACTGGTTGGCCCTAACAGTGCTCCACTGGTGCGCTAACATGACACCTGGTCGGGGAACTTTGAGATCGGGGATCAGATCTAGAGCGTCAATCAGAAGAGCCCCATCAGAGCGATCAAGAGTTAGGTTACAAGGGAGACTCTGACGAGGGATATTCCAAGCTTGCATCTCGACCATTGATCTAGATCTAGAGATAACCGAGATCCATTGATTTGGCTGCGACTAAAAGAAAAAATTGGCTAAGGAAAATATAGCACGCTAATGTCAGCCTGGACACGTGGCTCATTTTTATTGGTCCATAATGGCGCTAATGTGGAAGGTAGGTGGTACATGTTTCACTCAATTTTGAGATGATAACCTGTATATCTTGAGGGTTCCATGTGTCCACATGGCATATTCAAATAGGCTTGGACAATGCTTTGCTGGTGTGCTGACATGACACCTAGTTGGGAAGCTTCAAGATCAGAGATCAGATCTGGATCATCGATCAGAGGTGTACCTATCAAAGTGATCAAGAATTTAGGTCCCAATAGGACTCCAACGAGGGGACTCTAACAAGGAAGACTCCGAGGAGGGAGACTCATGTTGATGTCAGCCTGGAGACGTGGCACCTTTTTAATGGCCCATGATGGTGTTGATGTGGTAAGTAGGCATGACATGTGTCACTCACCTTTTTATATATTTCTCTATGCATCCGATGAGTTCCACATATCCATGTGGCAACCACTAGTTGGCCCTAACAGTTCTCAGTTGGCGAGCTGACGTGACACCTGGTCAGGAGGCTTCGAGATCGACAATCATATTTAGATCAGTGATAAGTGTTTCCCCATTAGAGTGATTAAGGGATATGGCCCCAATAGGAATCTGATGATGGGACTCCAACGAGGGAGACTCTAACGAGAAAAAACTCTTAGGCGACCAGAATCGTTGATTAAAATTTGGGCACACAATGAGATTTGGACCATTGATTGGTGGTCCCACTTGAAAGTCGCTTGATTAGTGAGGTTCCGCAAGTTCGCTAGCACGTGGTTCTCAAAACTCGGTCCCATGATAAGCACCCTGGTAATAGACTTAACACCTTTTTGGGAACGATAAGCCCTTTTGGACCTCTGATAAGCACCCAAGTGCTTAATTCTTTCCTTATGCACACAAGGGCATGGATTTTCTACCTTTTTCGTCTATCTCCCTTAGAATAATTTGACTCTTGATTATTCATAGGCTCTGTAAGCTTGTCATCTATCTCTAATTCATCTAATATTGACCTTATAACTTCATCCAACCTCCATTTAATGGCCAAAACAAAAATGTTACAACATTCAGCTCCAACGGGGACAACATACACTTGTGGTCTACTGAGAACTGTAGACCAAGTTCCTTCTTTTATTGGGTTATGGAGTTTGCCCAAAATGACACATCTCTCTGATACCTAAAAACTGATCTGATATGTGAAAAAAAAATACTCAACAACTTACAACATTAGCAACCTACCTACTTGTTCAAGTAAAAAATGATGAATGAAGTAAAGTTAAAAAAAACTATACAAATTGAAAGAAAAAGCTTAACTACAAGATTATTTATGATTTGAAGTGGAAATTGCAACATGATGTGATTTTGAAGTTCATAGTTATGATCTGAGCATATAAGCTTCATATAGCCCAAGTCATATGAGACCTTGGATAATGTAAACTCCAACCAAAATGCAACTAGATCATGAAGAATATGAGGGATGACAAATTTCTCAACAAAAATTGAGGTTTCTTCTTCATGATGGATTTGATTGAACTGCTCGTGGATATTCTTGGATTTATTTGCTTTTGATTCTGATGAAGATAAAGGAGGAGGTACAACAACTTCGTCACATTGAAAAATTTCCATTGGTTCTTGTTCATTATGGTCAAGCTCTATATCTTTAAGAATAACTGAAAGAAATACATATGTATGAAATTCTTCATCAGAGCTTTCATAATTATCATACATTGGTGCATCAATACCAGTTTTTGAATATTCCACTTTAAATATTTGTTTTCAATACCAAGCTTTGATTCTTTGTCATAACGGTCATGTATGAACTTGTTATTGTTGGAAATTTTTGTGAATGGTGATACATAACTCTACACATCTTCTTCAACTTTATATTCATCAAAAACAGGATTTGTGTTGTAGAATACAGTATGAGCGGATTCCTTATGAACCAACCATTGAGTAGAAGATGCGCCATAAAAAACAAAGGGCAACACATCATCAATAATGCTACCTCAAAATTCATTTACTAAATTTTTAGCAATATGATCTTGATTTTGATCAATAGGTGTGAAAGAAAGCATTGTCTCTTCTTGAAAATCCTCATGAATATATTCATAACCGACATTCTTTTCAAACTCAATTTCATAAAAATCTTTCTCCTCTTCACTATTATAGGAACAATATTTTTTGTGTCCTATAACTGACTCAAGTTCTTCATTACAACAGTGTTCAAAAGAAAAATCAAAATATGGAAATTTAGAAATCCACTCTAGATCTTCTTGAAAATGTAAACATTCATCAACACATACCAGATTTCTTGAAAAAACAACAGGTATTTGCAACTCATGAACATCTTCAAAAGGATAAATATATCTCTGAATAGGGTATTGATTTGTATCTTTCAAGACAGAAATAAACAGTGTATCATCTTGTAGATTCTTTAAAGATTCTTTGTAATTACCCTCCAGTGATACCTCTTCATTTGAATTTGCAAGGCTATATTCTTCATTCTCACTATTATAGTAAGCTTTTCTTTCAAAATATTGTTCAGATTCTTCATCAGTGATTTCCCCTTCCTCTTCAATATTACAAGGAGAATCTTCTATATCCTCTAAAAATTATTTAAATCTTTCATTGTAGAATCTTTTGAAAAGGAGTTCCATGGAATATCTCCTTTTGTAATGAGAATGAAACAACAAATGAAAATATTTCATTGAATTTACACAAGCAACAGGTAAATATATGTACCATTGTCGAGCCTCTCCAACTAAAGAAATAGTGAACATTTTCATGAGGACATCTTCATGAAAAATACTCATTTGATGCATACATAAGTGGAATTCTATGAAATTTTGATCCATATTGTCCTCATCATCTTCTCTGAATCTAGAAAGATAGTCTTCCCAGACCCCTATACTAGGTACAAGATTAGGAAATTCAAGTATATTTGAAAAATCAAGTGGATCAAACCTTGAAACTACTATAGAATTAATTGATATTTCCATTAAAACACAATGGAGTGGTCATTGGGATCACAGTGGGCACACAAGTAAAAGGATTTTCAATAAAGGTGGAAGGGAAGGGCTTACTTCTTGGTTAAATTCTAAAAGAGAATTATGGAAGTCTATCAACAATTCTAGAGGAAATTTTGAAACAAAAAGTGAATCTTTAGGTATATCAATTAGATCTACAGATTCAGCACTTAGATGAGAAACATAAAGAGATGCTTCTAGATTAGGATTACTTGAAAAAGAAGAAATATGATGTTGTTTGATATTTCTCTAGATCACAATATTTTCTGTAACTGAATAGACTGGAATTTGATTAGGATCAGGGTGGCTTCTGGTGTATCTTCTGATAGAGTCTAGATTGTACTTATGTGGAGTCAATGGGTGAAAGATTAACAACCAAGTTCCTGAGGCATGTTCACCATCAAGGTTCAAAACTTACAATGTAATATCCCCAGGGAAGATTTCTTCAAATTACGTCCCCAACAATAGTGACATTTTGGATGTTATCCCTTGAGATGTTCCAGGATGTTATTGGAATGATGTCGAGGAACCCCAGGGGCTAAGACTCAAGTTGATTCTTAAAGCCATTTTTGCAGTAAAGTAATTGTGCAATATTTGGGAAGTTTTTCCCTCTCTCTTTCTTGAAATTATAGGGCCTCAAACAATCTTGGCTTAGATGACAAATGCTCTCAAACCTCAAAGGCATATGTCTATGAGTGTTTTAGAAAATCAATTTTTAAAGGAGAATGAAGTGGTGAATTAGAATAAAAACAAGATAAACATACAGGGCATTGCCGAGAATGAATCTTGTAGATTATGGGAGAAGAACAATGTGCTGAGAAATTAAGAATTTAGCAGATCTAACAAGTGCATACAGATCAATAAAAACATGCTTCAAACAGTTAACATCTTCATACATTCAGATTCATGGAGGTACCCCCTGCATATCATTTAAATGCACAAATAAATGACAAGAGATGGTCATACATTCAGAGGAAATCACTTATATGTCATAACTAGACATCATACAATAACATAGAATATGGTGAATAGTATGTTGTCTGAGATTTTATAAATCAGGTCTGATACAAGAAAATAAAAAATGGGAGGATATGATTTACAAGAACACAAACACTATAAGAAAAGGAATTACATACTTAAACATAACACAGGGGATGAATATTTGGTTTCCTGATGTATTTACCATCTATTTGTGCTCAAGGTTTCTGATCAAACAACTATGGTTATAAGAAAATATTCAATTCCCCAAAGTGTCGACGCTAGTAATGAGAACCTTCATTGTCTTTTATTCCTCTCTCTCATGCCCTAAACTTCTTCTTGAAACCACTTCCAACTTCTTGAAATTGTTTACTGCTTCTTGATTCTTGAATGGTTTCCCCCTTGGGTGAAACTGTAAAAAATACTTTTACCTGTTGAAATATGTTATGCTAAGATTGTGGATTTGCTACATTTTTCTTTTACCCAAATTCTACTCCCACAACAATTCCAATCCTCCAACTCTCTATTTTCCCCACAACCTGCATTATCCAAGGAATGCACCCCCTTCACTGCTCAGAGTCCCTCAGGTTGTACCATTCATTTATCAGGGCTCCTAATGAACTCGGTTTTTAACATACCCAGTCACCAAAGTTGGG